>PVJN01043016.1:0-17988 GCA_004026805.1 Lasiurus borealis | reverse complement strand
AAGTTTATTCACACACACAAAGCCCGTGTAGCTCTTCATCAATATAATTGCCTTTTATATTGTAGTTTAAATAATGGGCTCTATTATTTCCTTAAAGTCCTAATACTCCTGGCACTTTATCACTATATTTACAAGGTAGGTTCTTCAAAAAGTGGAGGCGCCGAGAGAAAGGAAACCTATACAATTTTTTTTTTTTTTTTTACCACCACATCAAATATTACGTTGAATTTTTAGCCTTAACTACTTGACACCTTCTGCCACAATCTGGTATTTCCACTATCATAACAAAAAAACATAAACACTCTGCATGTTTTCGTAGGAATCTGGCTTTTTATTCAATAACATTCTCGCTCCTGGGAAGAGTAAGAAAAATTATTCCACAGGCATAACGTTTTAGGCCTAGCAAATAAATAAATAAATAAATAAATAAATAAATAAATAACAACAACACGTATTTTCTAAACATTTTGTAAAAAGCTCCCCTGTAATTTAACTTGATAAACTTAGCGAGGTAGCACTAGCCCACGTTTTTCTCCAGTTCTGCTACGGAATACTCCATCATGTAGGGTTTTTACTTCTTCCTTTAAGAGGGTGTAACAGCACAAATAAAAAACTGTGCTTTAGTTTTTAGTCTAAAAAAACGATCCCAGCGCTAAACTGGTGTCAGAGAACCCTTCTTAGCAATTTCCTAGGGAAATTTCAAAAGGGAGGAAAATCTTTCAAAGAGCATTTACACCTTTAAGAAGTATGACCCTATTTTCCAAAACCACAGGTCAGGTCACATGACACAAAAACATTTTTTTTTTAATATACAAGTGTTATTTGTACCTGTCAGAGGATAACCATTTTAAAACTCTTTAATTGTTCATTGAACGATCTGCCTATGATCCTAAATGCAGGCTTGTCTCACAATATCCACAATCCATGACCACGGTACGTAAACTACCTATAATGCGAATGACATGATGGTTTAACAAAACAAAAAGAACGCGCTTTAAATTAAAAGGACCCTGTTTCTGCAGCTGTGTTTTAAAAATCCTAGAATTCTGGAAATGCTTACTGAAATTTTCACAGATAAAATGACATGATGACTGGACTTAGTTTCAAAATAATCTGAGGTCAACGAGCGTGAGTGAGTGAAGGTACAGAAGAAAGAAGATGGGCCAGGAGTTGATAATACATTGGGTACATGGTGGTTCATTATACTATTCTCTCACTTCTGTATAAGTTTGAAGTTTTCCATAATAAGAGATTTTTAATAACTCTGAGAACTCAGAAGTGTGACCTCAAAATATATCATTTACCTGCTTCTATCAAGTGAAGTTTAATTAGCTAAGTTTGTCTCTCCTCTCCCATGACCCCAAAACACGCCTGTGCACTTGGCATTACAGAATGCATCACAGGGTAGGGGAACTGGGTTGTTTAAAAACTTAATTTGTTTCTTTCGAACCGTGAGCATTAGAGCAGAGATCCTCGTTCGCTCCTGTCGGATTCTCTTGCACTTAGCGCGCTGCCATATCCAAGGCAGGTTATCGTGTCTGCGCGTGTTTCTAGGATTGGGAACATATGTCAGGCCTAAGCTCACCTGTGAACACCCTTTTACAGAATTGTTCTCTGCCATGGAGAATTGCCTGGGAAACAACCACTGTCACCATTTATTGAAACAACTCAACTCTGTCTCCAGCCTTGTGTCACCCTTTGCATGGAGTCTCTCACAACCACCCTGGGAGGTAGGTATTTTCACAGCAATTTCATATCTGAGACCACTGAGGCCCGGAGAAGGGAAGTAACAAATCCCAAATGGCCGAGGTCCAACTGCTAAATCCCAACCAACACTACTTCCAGGCGACTCCGACTCTCTGCGTTCCCTTCGAATTTGTCGTATTTAAAGGTGACACCCCCGAGGAGGTTGCTTCCTGAGCTAAACCTGCCACCGTCCAGCCACCTCTCACCCATATGAGGCGCCAGGATGTCTGTGAGGTGTGCGTGGTGAACGTACCTGAAGTCCGTCTGCAACATGGGGTCACATGGGAAGGTTTCCGTTGTAGCAAGAAAACAGCCATGGCCGAAACCGGTTTGGCTCAGTGGATAGAGCATCAGCCTGCGGACTGAGGGGTCCCAGGTTCGACTCCGGTCAAGGGCATGTATCCTGGTTGCAGGTATATCCCCAGAAGGGGGTGAGCAGGAGGCGGCTGATCGATGTCTCTCTCTCTCATCCATGTTTCTAACTCTCTATTCCTCTCCCTTCCTCTCAGTAAAAAATCAATAAAATATATTAAAAAAAGAAAAAGAAAACAGCCATGGAAACGGCCCGGTGTGGAAACTCCGGTGTGGCCCACACCGGGGCGAAGGGCCCATGGCTGTGGCCTGAGCTCATGAGAGGGCCGTCTTCACTGCCACTCTCACAGAGGCCTGTCTTCCTGGGAGACGCGGCTTGGCCATGTCGTAGGCACGGTTGTGCAGAAACACAGGGAAAACGCACAGGAAGAGCTGGTGGAGAGCCAAGGATGGCATGCAAATGCAGGGTGGGCGAAAGTAGGGTGATGGTTGCGAAGAACATTCTTTTGAGTGAATAAAGCTTTTGTAACGATTATGACCTGCATGTCATTTTCTGTATGAACAACTGTAAATCTACTTTTGCCTGCCCCTGTATGGCCCAAACCAGCTGGGAAAAGCAGGCTAAGCCAGGGAGAGGAGAGCCTCCCTCTCCCCCTCCCCCCTTCCCCCTTCTTCTTCCCCTTCCCTTTCCCCTCTCCCTCCTCCTCCCACTCCCAGGCCTAACAAAGCTTTTTCTGAGCCTCAGTCTGCTGCTCTTCCTCTACTTCAAGAACTAGGCCTGCGTCGAAACCGGTTTGGCTCAGTGGATAGAGCATCAGCCTGTGGACTGAAAGGCCCCAGGTTCGATTCCGGTCAGGGGCATGTACCTTGGTTGCGGACACATCCCCAGTGGGGGGCGTGCAGGAGGCGGCTGGTCAATGGTCTTCTCTCATTGATGTTTCTAACTCTCTATCCCTCTCCCTTCCTCTGTAAAAAAATCAATAAAATATATTTTAAATAAATAAATTAATTTAATTTAATTTAATTCTACCCCATGTTCAAAAGTCATAAACCATAGACACAATTAAAAACAAACAAACAAACAAACAAAAAACCATTCAGCCTGGCCAATGTGGCTCAGTGGTTGAGCATCGACACATGCACCAAGAGGTTTCAGCTTGCTTCCTGGTCAGGGCACGTGCCTGGGTTGCAGGCTCAATCCCTGGTGGGGGTGGGGGGACATAGGAGGCAGCCAATCAATGTTTCCCTCTGCCTTCCTCTTCTGTAAAACTCAATTTAAAAAAAAAAAATCTTTTTATTTATTTTTTAAGTAATGAACTTCAGACTCAATCCTCTAAAAAGTATTAAAAGCTTTCTTGGTCCCCACTACAAAGTCCCACTAGTACTTTCCCACTGATTGCACACAGTGCGCCCATCTGCGGTCCCTAATTAATGCAGCACCTTAACTGGTCACACGGTCAGTGGCATACTCCGGATGTGACTGGGTATGAGCACAGGTGTAAGGACATCTCGTTTCTCCTGCATGGGGGACTGGCGGGGGGGGGGAGAAAACCCCACGCCACTGTAATTCATAGGTTCCCTCACAGGAGTTACTTCGGTCACGGCGCACTGGCCTGCAAACACAGGTACATCCACCATTCCCCAGGCTTCCTTCCTTCCTTCCGGCAGACGCTGGCAATAAACTGGCTACTGCAATGTGCCTGCAACGCTGCACTTCTCTAGCCGTGTGCCTTCAACGCGCGTACAGTGTTCTCTTACGCAGGTTACCGGTGAACGCGGTGATCTAATCGAAGAGCAGTGGAGAGAGGCCCTCCTTCCAGGGGTGACACGGGGTCACGTTCCCTGCTAAGGTCTGGCCTGTTCCCGTGACACACTCCCTTGTGGTCCTGAGTAACCTCGCCTATGTCTTATCTTCGGGGATAAAGTACTCTAACACATTTATATCCCATAAAAATTAACATAGCCAACACACTTAGAAGTAAGTATTACAACTTCCATGGGAATAGAACCTTCCTTGGGGAGGGGCCTATTTCTAACATTCAAACTCTTAAAAATGTGTATGTTCGGTGAATCTAGGATTGCTTCTTTATACCTTTAAATGAATCATGTAAAGATGTATGTAGTAGAATACTTGTCACGGCATTATTTATAATAGCGAAAAGCCAGATATAATCCATCTACCATGGAAGAAATATTTAAATAAATTATGATACTATCATATAACGGAATACTACGGGCAACAATTAAAACGAATAATACATTTCTACTGGTGTGCAGAGATGACCGTAATATATTGTTGACCGAAGCAAGCAAGCTGCAAAGCTAAAGGCAAAGTATGACTATATTTTTGGTGGAGACACATATTACACAGATAAAAGACTAGGAAAGAGAGAATGCAAAATATTAACACTGGCTTTTCTCACAAAGTCTAGACGACAAGGAATTTTTGTTCTGCACACACAGTAAAATTTTTTATAAGCACAAACTGTCTTTTATGATAACACACTCATAAAATATTAATAATTCCATTTCTTTAAAAATCACAGTAATGCCAGGGCATCAAGGGGGCAAATGGAAAGACAATTCTTGCTTTCTTGGATGCCCAAGGCATCCGTAACTACGCACAGGGGACAGGTCTACCCACATCACCCCCAAACACAGCTCTGTGTGTTGCAACAACTCCCCTGAAATGCTTACGTACTTTTCTCGAATTCCTCCAGTTTTCTAACAGCTTCATCTCGTTCTTGCCTGATTTTGTCACACTGAAATGAGAAGAGATGGCAAGAGTGAATTTGGGTCGTAAGTCTGGAAAGATAAGAGCGAGCAACTTATAAACAATAGCAACTTTATGAAAATAAAACAAAAATTAAAACCCTTTTAAAAAGCATGAATGGGCGTGCAGTATTTGTACTGCTCAACCAGGTGTTTGGATCTGGTGTCTGCCTATTTTCTCGGACCTTCTAAGATAATGGCTCACCTTATTGCTCCTGATCACCTGAGTAGCAGGCCAGTTTAACATCCTTAGGCGGAAACATATTCATTCTTTTTCTTTTTTAAATATATATTATTGATTTTTTTACAGAGAGGAAGGGAGAGGGATAGTTAGAAACATCGATGAGAGAGAGACATCGATCAGCTGCCTCTTGCAAGCCCCCTACTGGGGATGTGCCCACAACCAAGGTACATGCCCTTGACTGGAATCGAACCTGGGACCTTTCAGTCCGCAGGCCAACACTCTATCCACTGAGCCAAACCGGTTTCGGCCATATTCATTCTTTAAGAGAATAGTTGTGCCTCTTAAGTAGGTATTTTTGCAAATCCAGGGGACACCCCACTCACCCGCAGGTCAGATTGTCCCTGAAACCGGATGGTTTCAAATATCCAGAACAGCGGCGCCCAATGGGAAGTGACCACTGCATGCAACGACCACCGCATGGAGATAAGCCGCTGCCCTGTGCGCTCTCTCTCTCTCTCAAGGCAAAAACCATCCGTGTGTCCTCAGAGTTCTACATAGAAGGCAGCATGTGAGAGGAAAGAAGACAAAGTATTCCACAATAAACATGTGTCATTTACATAAACCCTGACCTTTTTAAAAGGTGGAGGACTTATTGAAGTCTTTGAGATGCCAAAACCGGTTTGGCTCAGTGGATAGAGCCTTAGCCTGCAGACTAAGGGGTTCCGGGTTCGATTCCGGTCAAGGGCATGTACCTTGGTTGTGGACACAAACCCAGTAGGGAGTGTGCAGGAGGCAGCTGACCGATGTTTCTCTCTCATCAATGTTTCTGACTCTCTGTCCCTCCCCTTCCTCTCTGTAAAAAATAAAATATATTTTTAAAAAAAGAAAAAGAAAGAAAGAAAAGTCTTTGGGAGGTAAGACCATAAAAGAAACACACACACATACACACACACACACACACACACACACACACACACACTACTAAAGCAGGAGGATCTCTCAGGATATCCGGTACAGAAACAAGTATTTAGTACTTTAACAGGCACTGCAGGTATTAATGAGTTTTTTAAAAAGCCTAATATTCATCCTGAGGACTAAATTCACTGTATCCTGAATTGCACAAAATAGGCAAGTGTAATACTTTTAGAAAGATTTTTATCCAAAATGTCTAAAATTTTAAAAAGTGAGTTTAGCTATTAGAGTGATCATTAACATTTTAATTTTGTGGAGTATTTTAATAAGAGGACCATATGAATAAAACACAACTTTATATTTTAATCCTACTATGCCAGATTAATGTACTGGGATTTCATGCCTTTGGATATTTCAAATTTCTATGACAAAAAAATGATGATGCCACTGACACTGTGAAAAACCCAGGTGAAAATCGTGCGATATTCTCATCTAACAGACGGGCAAAAACTGAGAAAGTCTAATGCCGCAGCTGGAAACTCACATACTGCTAGTGGAAGTGTCCCCAGGCGTAGCTACTTTGGAAATAAACTAAATTGAGCGTGCACACACCCTCTGTATGACTCAGCAGTTCTACTCCTGATTCCAATCACGGAATCTCTAGTAACGTGTACAAGATGCTATGTACAAACATGTAGAGCATTTATAACAACAATACATCATGGTATACTCATATATACATATGTATATGTATATATATGTACATAGCTATAATTATATATTATTACACTGTGAAATACGCAGAGAAGATGAATGGCCTAAAGTTCTGTGCATCAACATAGGTAAACATCAAAAGCTTTAACGCTGAGTAAAAGGAATTGTGGAATATATTTCAAATGGTATCTTTAACACACAAACACTTGATATTTTTACACTGTATGTGTGCATATATATATGTGTGTGTGTGTACATATATATATTTCATGATACATATAGCATATATAAAATACAAAAACATAAAACAGAATAGGCAGACAAAATTTATAAAAAGATAGGGAAGGGAAGGAGACTCTGGTTGGGCAACAGAGGTGCTATTCAAAAATTGTATCTGCAGCATTCTTTATTTTTCAATTTCAAAACAATAATTTAATTTTGTATTTGCAGATCTGTTGTGTTATTCTCTACCCTTTCTGGTGCTTTTAAAATATTTTTAAAATAAAAATAAAGTTGAGAAGCAAACAATTCAGTTTTCCTCTTTAGTCTCCCAAGAACACAAACTTAAAAAAACCCACTGGGTAAATCCACTCTGACTGGAGTACAGGAAACAAGTCCGCAGTGCTAAATTAGCAAAGCTGTTTACTACAGGCTTATCTTAAAGGAGAAGGCATACAGTGGCCCCCCTTATCCGTGGGGGACACATCCCAAGACCCTCCAACTACTACAAACTGCGGATAGTAGCAGCATGCCCTGTATATATTACGTTTTTTCCTATACATAGATACCTATGAGAACATTCAATTAATAAATTAGGCACAGTAAGAGATTAACAACAATAACTAATAATAAAATAAAAAATATATATATACATATATATAGTAAAAATTATATTAATGTGGTGTACCTTCCCCCCCCCCCGTCTCAATCTCTCAAAATCTCTGCTAGCCTATCTGATAAATGAGAGGGCCACTAAGCGACTCACGGGTGGGTAGCACGGCCAGCATGGATTCGCTGGACAAAGGGGTGACTCACACCCCAGATGGGATGGAACAGGACTGGGAAGAGTTTATTGTCCTCCTCGGAACGGCCCCCAATTTAGAACTTACGAACCGTTTATTTCTGAACTTTCCCGTTTAATATTCCCGGACCTTGGTTGACCGTGGGTAACTGAAACCTAAGAAAGTGAAACCACAGACGAGGGGGCACTACCTTCCACAGGTTTTCTTGTGAAAAAGAAATTTGTCTACTATAGTTTCTAGTTCCAACCTAACAGTTACTACATTTATTATTATTGTTGTTGTGAGTTTGTGTGTGTGTGTGTGTGTATGTTTAAAATTCTAAACACTGCCCAGCTCATGGGTTGACTGTCAACCTATGAACCAAGAGGTCCCAGTTCGATTCCCAGCCAGGGCACATACCCAGGTTGTGGGCTCGATCCCCAATAGGGGGCGTGCAGGAGGCAGCTGATCAATGATTCTCTCTCCTCACTGATGTTTCTCTCACTCCTTCTCCCTTCCTCTCTGAAATCAACAAAAATATATTTAACTTTTTTTAAAAAAGTCACCAACTGACATCACACACAAACCACCACTGCAGCTCCCATTTACTGGTCCTTAGCAACACATGGCAACTCTGGGCAGGCTTATCCCAAAGGCTTTCTGCCCAGGCTCTCTGCTCATCGGGGGCAGGGAGACGGGCTTTGCTCAGGAACAGGTCTCAGCCTCACCATCGTATTCCAACCCGCTTCTTTAGTCCATCGAGGTCCAGGGCCTGTGCCCGAACCCCAGGGTCTTCCCGGCAGACCCAGAAGCCGCCCCCCACCCCCAGCTGTGTTCTCTCGGGGGGTCTTCGTGCGGCCTGGCTTTCTATTTTCTGCCACCACATTAGGACAGAACTGGCAGCCACAGAATTCACCATCTGCTATGATTACTGAAAGGGGTGTGTGCTGAGGGCTGGGGGGTGGGAGAAGGGGGATTGGAGAGAGGGGGGAGGAGGGGCGGGATCTACATATGCTGCAAATGCAGCTCATTCTCACCCAGCGCCGAACAGGCTGGGAGCAACAGGCCCATTCAGAAACACCAAGGTCCGCTTATTTGGTCATTTCAGGTGAACCCACAAAAACATCTTGTAACCTCGCTCTCGTGCCCCCCCCACAGAGAGAAGCCAGCCAGGTTGGCGGGCCTCTGGGGACGAAGGTTTCATCGTTATGTCCCACGGGAACCCCGCACCCACCCGGCCCCTACCCCTGCCCCTCCCCTGCTCCTGCAGCTGCGCCATTTGCAGAAATGGCTGCTTTTTTGTCCGGGAATTGCTGGTGACGACTCTGCAATAGCAACAGATGTTGGTGGGCCCGCGGCGCTTAATTGCGGCCCCCGTGACTCCCTGTGGCCGGGGGCTGGGGGAGAACCGGCCGCACCGGCACCGGTTGCTTCGGGCAAACTGGATGTTACGCCTCTTCCAGGCCTTTCTGCAGCGGGGATGGACCGGTCCTGAACGATCTTCCCATGAGCAGTCCTGGCAGCGGCTTCTCGTAGGAAGAGGTTTGCGATCTCCTCCTCGGGCCTCCCGCAGGCGGCAGCGATCTGGCATCTGAAGCGAAGCCGGCTTTCTGGCGCCCTGACCGACTGATTTTCAGGGGAGTCTGTCCACTGAGCCCCGGCCCTGCCCCTCCCACCAGAAGCAGCAGCTCTGACCTTTCCCAGCTCAGGGTCTATGCTGCATGCCTCTTTCCTGGGCTCCACAGAAATGCAGATCGTTTTGCAGATGTTAAGACACTATGCCGGGACCGGTGTGGCTCAGTGGATAGAGTGTTGGCCTGCAGACTGAAAGGTCCCAGGTGCGATTCCAGTCAAGGGCATGTACCTTGGTTGCCAGCACATCCCCAGTAGGGGGTGTGCAGGAGGCGGCTGATCGATGTTTCTCTCTCATCGATGTTTCTAACTTCTTATCCCTCTCCCTTCCACTCTATAAAAAAAATCAATAAAAAATTTTTTTTAAAAGACACCTTTACATGTGCCTGGGTGTCTATTCTGTGCAAGGAAAACCCCTGCGTTCTGATTTGTGTCCAACTTCCGCTACCATCACGTCCGTGTTGAGCTGCAGATGCAGCGGCGGGTTCCAGCCCAGAGAAAGGCCAGCTTTGGGCCCAAGAAGCGCACACACACCTCACCAGCAGGGCGACACTCTCCACGTGGGTAAGTCCCTTACCGCTGGCTGACAGACTGCCTAGCATGTGTGGACCATAATCCACAACCACCACCCTATTTCCTTCCTCAAGCATTGAGCGAATTATGTCTGTGTCACCCACACTTATGTGCCAGGCACTGTGTAAGTACGGGGGCTGAGGGGGCTAATACAGTGGGAAACATAATAGACAACCTGCTCCCACAAACATAGCATCTACCAAGACAGATCAACAATACCGTTTCCCCGAAAATAAGACAGTGTCTTATATTAATCTCTGCTCCCAAAGATGCACTAGGTCTTACTTTCAGGGGATGTCTTATTTTTCCATGAAGAAGAAGACGGTACACATTTATTGTTAAACAAAAAAAAAAGGAAATTTATAACTACGGTACGGTAGTCGTTGTCATCACAAACCAGCTCACTGATGGGCCACAGCAAAGCAGGAGCTGTTCAGGCCGTGCAAGGTCTCTTTAAATCAGGAGTCAGATGCCTTAAGGTAGCTTCAGGGGCCTGGTATTCGGGGAGACCTTATTATTGGGGAGGTCTTATTTTCGGGGGGATGTCTTATCTTACAGCGAGAGGCAAACCTGGGGTAGGTCTTATTTTTGGAGGATGTCTTACTTTCAGGGAAACGGGGTAGAACAGGCAGTTTATAAGAATACTTCCTATTATGAGAGAACAAACAGCAGAGGCTGTCTCACTCAGTGCAAAGAGGTCTCGACCCACCCTCTTCTTACTTTTCTGGAAGCCCACTCTCTTTATGTCCAGTTACAGGATCTAAAAGCATGGGCACTGTGTGCATTTATGTTTCAGAATCTTGGGGATGGCCTCGGAGGACCATCAAGTCCATTCTATTGTTCCACCTGGGGACATCTGGCCAGAACTCGGCCGACCTTATCCTCAACCAACACAATCCGTTAAACTGTTCCCACTCGGATGGAATTCCTTTCAGTCTGTCTGTCTGTCTGACTCTCTCTCTCTCTCTCTGACTGGTGTTCTTTCTTCCAATTCAACGTTTTTTCCCCTCCAATTTCCAGAGGCAATAAAGTGGCGGCTGCCCCCAGAGCCGCCTCAGGAGCATTCTCCACATTCTGGGTCCTGTGTGTCCGAGGGGGGCACATGTCATCTGCCTCGAGGTCCCCGCTCTTTGTCTCTGGGGAGATTGCTGCTAATGAGAGACTCATTTCCACTTTCCAACTGCGCAGTAATTACTTTCTCTCTGGCGCGGCCACTCGCCACTCGGCGCTGAAGAAACCGCATGGATGTGGATGTATTATGCATGAACAGCTAGCGTAATGGGTGCATGCCTTGCTCTCGAAAAGTGGCTTCTTGATGGATTAAAAAATAAATAAATAAAACTCTTTCCATTCATGATCCTTGGCCACCCCCCTGGAGGAGCACCCCCAAACAGTTATGACGAGGATCCAGAGTGAGTCCTTAGAGAATGCCCTTCCCTTGGAGAAGCAGGACTAACATTTGAAGATGCAGATTGCTTCACGTGCAAAGGAAAACCTTTGGTTTGGTTGATTCCAAAAGAATTAGTCCTCTATTTTCCCATATCCTTTCCCCTCCAAAAAAAAAGTTTTGGAAGAGTTGCTGACTTCAATATGATAGGCTTTCTTGCTTTTTAACATACTGTTGATAATGTTCTTTACAAACTAGGCCAAAAGAAAACCCACAAAAAAACTTAGAAAGTAGCACCCTTTCCAAAATCTCCACTTACTTTGATGTTAGAAATAAAAAACTAAAAAACTGTTTTCACATTTTCATCCAACCCATACCACGTATACCCGAGATATTTTGATAATAATGAACTTAAGTTAATAAGATGTGATAAGTGCATAATACTCCGATGTTTTATTACAAAGAAGCGAACAATGAACTCTGCTCCTCAGAGAATTAGAGGAGACTTTAAAAACAGTAAGTGACACGGAAGCCAGGTGTTATGAGCTACGAAGATTATGTCACGTGGCACTGAGCAGGAACTGGTGTTTTTGTCCTTTTCCCATCAGCCCCCCCAACCCTAGGTATTCACCGCTACCGTCGCTATTTGTTACAGTTACCGTTTCCCCAAAAATAAGACAGTGTCTTATATTCATTTTTGCTCCCAAAGATGCGCTGGGTCTTATTTTCAGGGGATGTCTTATTTTTCCATGAAGAAGAATACGGTACACATTTATTGTTGAACAACAAAAAAAGGAAATGTATGACCTGTCTACAGTACGGTAGTTGATGTCATCACAAACCGGCTCACTGATTGGCCGCAGCCCGGCCAGAGCTGTGCAAGCAGTGCGAAGTCTCTTTAAGTCAGGAGTCAGGAGTCAGGCGCCTGACGGTAGGTTCGGGGGCCTTCTATTCCGGGGAGGCCTTATTATCGGGGAGGTCTTATTTTCAGGGGGGTGCCTTATGTTACAGCGAGAGGCAACACTGGAAGTAGGTCTTATTTTCGGGGGATGTCTTACTTTCGGGGAAACAGGGTAGTCGTCAACCTGCCTGTGCCCCTCAGTAGAGGGTTTTTTCCGCAAGCCTGGGGCTTTCATGGGCCTTTGGTTCCCCCAGTTCTCAGAAGCTGTTCAACAAAAATGTCCCCTTCAAAAAGCTTCCCTCATCAGCTCAAAAAGATTCTGATGCCACCTTCAAAGACAGCGATAAAAACCACATTCTGCTCAAGAAGGGAACACTGCAGAGGAGAAGATCATGAAGACCTGGGCCCACCCTCCCCAAATCTCCAACGCTCATCCTCGGAAGGCAGGAATGGCAGGAATGCCGTATCGGAAACCATATGCACACAGCCACACATGTGGGTACTCAACTTCCAGCTTCTGAAGACTAACGGAGAGACAAATGATCCAGGGAAGCACTGAGTCTGATCATGGTTGGAAAGTTCTCAAGCCAACAATAAAGAGCTGTGAACAGGACCAAGCCCTTGGTGGGAACGTTAATTAGCCCCCGCCAGTTCACCTGCTCCGAAGAGAACAGCGGTGGTCGAAGACCCAGGTGTGAGCCTAGGCAGCGGTTCTCAACCTGTGGGTCGCGAACAGCTAGCAGGGTCTCCTAAGACCATCAGAAAACACAGATATTTACATTAAGATTCCTAACAGTAGCAAGATTGCAGTTATGAAGTAGCAACGGAAATAATTTTATGGTTGGGGGTCACCACCCCATGAGGAGCTGTCTTAAAGGGTCGAGGCCTTAGGAAGGAGGAGAACCACTGGCCTAGAGCCTGCTGGGCCCCGAGGGCCTGCTGTCCCTGACGTGGAGCTGGCCCGGCCTTGTGAAGCATCAGAAACGGGAGATGAAGGAGGACAGGTCCTACTGCTCACCTCACCACAGGAGATTCCACACAAGGCCCACAAAGATCTTACCCGCCTTGCCAGTGTGGCTCAGAGGATAGAGCACTGGCCTGTGGACTGAAGAGTTCCGGGTTCAATTCCAGTCAGAGGCACATACCCCGACTGCAGGCTTGATACCTGACTCTGGTCGGGGCACATGCGGGAGGCAACGAATTGATGTGTCTCTTTCTCATCAATGTTTCTCTTTGTCTCTTCTCCTCCCTTTCACTCTCTTAAAATATATATATGTGTGTGTATATATATACGTATGTGATATATGTGTGTGTATATGTATGTATATATGTGTATATGTTTATGTGTGTATGTGTTTGTGTGTGTATTTATATATACACACACATTATCTCACCCCAGAGAATCACACCCACTGTCTCTTCCCACGCATAAGGTTACTGATCTGGCACCAAGGAGAGGCAGACTAAGCGGGACCTGTGGAAGGAAGGGAGAGATAACTGCCATTTATTTCCTGGGTCCCTTCCACTTGTGCAAAATTTCCCCACCTCAAATCAACGGTGGCAAGTGGAGTCTTTCTTTGGATCCCCGTCCTTGACGGACTTCACGGGGCTCTGGGCGGGGCCCGGAGGCAGGAACGGCCACGCAGACCCGCGGATGCGGAGACAAAGACCACGCAGGCAGGCCCCACGGAGTGCCGGGCCGCAGAAAATGTGCTCCCCGCGCACCACGTGCGGAACCACAGCTGCTTTTACTCAGTCTCCGCCGCAGAAAGGGCTTTCATTACACGCTGCCCTCCTTTGTCACACAGCCCCCCTTCGGGGGGAAATCTTCGGTAATCAGCCTGCTAGTCTTTTAACACAAGATAAACAGAGCGCCGCGAACTTAAAGCCACTCTGTTTTGTCCTACCCCGGCACACAGCATTCCACGCCGCTTTCACTTCCTTTCTTCCCGTTTCTGTTCATAGTTATTTTTAAAGAATTAGGACAGGCGCGGGTCAATAATGCATATGGATGTGACCCAAGTATTAGGCCATTCTCTGTGTGGGGAAGCGTGTGAACGGTTGATGGGCTGAGGTCATTTCTAACCCTTCTTTTACCAAATGCATTTTACCTGTGAGTCCACGCTCGGAACAGCTGGGTCACTTAAATGCTCCTTGCAGAAAGTGGCTCTGGGTTCAACAACCATCAGCGCCACCAGCACAGGAGTTTACAGAGCAACTGTGTCTAGGGCAATGCTGGGGCTACAAGCAAGCAAGGATTGAAGAAGAGACAACAAGTTCCTTCTTCCTCTTACGCTATTCATCTTCTTCTAGGTCCTTCCTTTTCCATCCTCTGAGGCACTTGTTTGCCTGCCCTCCTCAGAGCTTCTAGGTTCCGTCAAAGAGTTCTCCTGAATGAACCCTTCCACCTGGTTTTGCTTTTCTCCTCTTGGACAGGGAATATCCATGGAGGAGACATCCAAGGGAAAGTACAGTATTTTCTGGCGTATAAGATGACTTTTTTAAAAATATATATTTTTTATTGATTTTTTTTTACAGAGAGGAAGGGAGAGGGATAGAGAGTTAGAAACATCAATGAGAGAGAAACATCGATCAGCTGCCTCCTGCACACCTCCTATTGAGGATGCACCCGCAACCAAGGTACGTGCCCTTAACCGGAATCGAACCTGGGACCTTTCAATCCGCAGGCTGACGCTCTATCCACTGAGCAAAACCGGTTTTGGCTAAGACGACTTTTTAACCCAGAAAAATCTTCTCAAAGGTTTGGGGGTCGTCTTATACGCTGGGTGTCATCTTATAGGGCAAGTATATCCCAAAGTCTATATTTTAACTGGAAAAGTTGGGGGTCGTCTTATACGCCCAGTCGTCTTATATACCAGAAAATACAGTAAATTTCATTTATGTCTACAAAGAGTAATGGGCGTTTCTGTTCTCTCCTACTTTCCATTTTCTAGTCAGTCCTTCTCCTTTTTTTTTAAATTAGCCTTCCCTTCCATTTGTCCTCTCCCTAAATGTACAGGGAATACACACACACACACACACACACTCACAAATTTTCAATAAACACGTTCAGAGTCAAAATGGCCAGAAGTCTGTAAATGCGAGTGAGCTCAGTTATTTAACAGTTTAAAAATAAAACTCCCAGGGTCCCTGAAAATCATCACCAGGCTTCCACACCACCTTCACCTGGGGTATTTTCCGACTTCCGGTATATTACTGACATACTTAGAGGGGGTTCAGCAGACGAAAAGTTTACGGAGGCATGTGGGCCAACCACCCATGATTAATTCCCAACAGCTCCCTCCCGAATCTCGTCTGTCTAAACCCCGAAAGTCCATGCGTCAGGCCTTCCATGCCACCGCCAGAATCCCCAAGCTGGCTGTTGGGGGGAAGGACAATTCTTGGGGGCCCGGCCGCTTGGCCCGGTGCCGGCTGCATTTAGCTGGGTAGTTAATCTCCCCGCGCAGCGCCCACTGTGGCAGGCCTGCCATTCTTCACCATCTGGAGCCCGGAGTTGATAGAAGCTTGAACCACACACGCAGGAGAAAAGAGAAAAGAAAAAAAGGAAAGAAAAAAAAAACCCGCTCTCGTTGGCATTTAACTGAAATTGATGGCAGAACAATGCGCCGCGCCATCGAGGCTTTTTACTCATGGGAGAGGGGAAAGCCAGGGGAAAGGACAAACCTTCTCCTTTGTCTTCTGGTTCTCCGCTCTGAGGTCTTCATATTCGCCTATTGCTGAAAGAAAGAAGGAGAAAAAAAAAAGGGAAAGCGACGTTAGAGAACCGGCCAAAAGTTTGCTGTAGAAAAACCTGGGGACCCCCCCCCAACTACCCGCTCTTGTCTGTTTGCTAAGTGGGGTGCAGAGGAGGCCACAGAAGGGTCTGTACTTCGAAGAGGAAGGGAGGAAAAGGGACCGTAGCGGATGAGGGCCCACCAGGCCGAATTCCGGTTCTCTCCCAGGTCATCAGGGAGACCTGTGAGCAGGAAGTGGCCTATGACAAGGCACCTCGCTCTGGTACCCAGGCTTGGTCCTCCTGGCAGGTGGGTGTTCCCTGACGCTCCTGCCAGCACCATTAGTGTGCGGTGCTGTCGTCAGGTTCGTGTGTTAATTAGAAAGTAAAGGCGTTTTACCCATCCCACGCCCTGCCACACAGCTGCTTGAGCATCCACGGAGCCACCCAGCTCCTGCTCTGAGCAGTCAGCTCAGAACGGCCTCAGGCCCCAGGCACCACCACCAGCCAGATTCCTTTCCCTGGGTTGGAAAAAACGTGTGAATTACTTAGAAATGGGTCCAATGATATGGAGGAGAAAAACAGCAAGTTTTCAACTGATCACCCTCTAATGCTAGAAAAATCAAGTACAGTGGTACCTCGAGATACGAGTTTAATTCGTTCTATAACCTTGAGGCGTGGGAAACTATGAGATGCTCGGGTTGCGGTAAACTGGTGGGTCGTGTACAGCCGGCCAATCCGCGCGATGACTCCTATCTCAACTGTTGCTCGTATTTCAAAGCAAAAATCGCTCGCTCGACGGCTCGTATCTCAAAAATCTCGTATGTTAGGGCACTCATATCTCAAGGTACCACTGTAATCTGAATCCCCCACACTCATCTTTTAGTCGAAGCACCATTTTTATTTTTCAAAATATGTTTTTTTGGTTTTGGGAGATAGAAGGAAAAGGGAGAGAGATAAAGAGAGAAACATCCACCGGCTGCTTCTCGCACGCCACCTACTGGAGACTGAGCCTACAGCTCAGGCATGTGCCCTGACTGGGAGTCGAACCAGTGACCTCTTGGTTCATGGGCCCATGCTCAACCACTGAGCCACACAGGCTGGGCCGAAGCACCATTTTCAGATACGCTCACAGGTGAGGATGCTGCCCTCAGCGCGTGTGACGGGAAGAAAGAGAAGGACGGGGGGTTGATGATGGAGCACAGTGCTCGGATGGGCCCCACTCCCAGCCCAGCACCTTGACGGCTAACACAGGCCAGGAAATCATCAAATTGGGTTTTATACTTCCCCTTTCTAAAAATGGGTTTATATACAAAAATGTTTTTCTTTTTAAAAAAAGACAAACAGAACTTGCTATTTCTATGGATCAGATAAAAATAAAAAAAAAATCTGAAATCAGGGCTTCAAGGCCATCCCAGATACCTACCTGGTCCTTAATTCTGGAAGTGTCTGATTCTGACCACTGAAACAGACAACCTGCAGGGTCAAGTGCATGTTTTCTTTCCTCCAATCGAGACCCAGAGGGTTTAGAATAGCTAATGTGGTAGTAGGACCAACATCGGACACTCCAATTCCAGTGAACAGATATTTATAGGATCATACCACCGAGGTCCAGAAGTTTTATTAGCATCCCGCGACCATCTAAATAAGAATTAAAGCCACACGCCAAAAAAGAATCCTGGAGCCGAGACCGGTTTGGCTCAGTGGATAGAGCGTTGGCCTGTGGACTGAAAGATCCCAGGTTCGATTCCGATCAGGGGCATGTACCTTGCTTGCGGGCACATCTCCATTGTGAGGTGTGCAGGAGGCGGCTGATCGATGTCTCTCTCTCATCGATGTTTCTGACTTTCTATCTCTCTCCTTTCCTCTCTGTAAAAAATCAATAAAATATATTTTAAAAAAGAAAAGAATCCTGGAAAACTAGCCCATAAAACAGCACAATGGATACATGTAAAGATATAGCCATTTTAAAAATAACTGCATTTCCAACAGAAAAGATTTGGATTAACCATAGGATGCAGTTCTCCCACACCAACTCCTCATCAGCATCAGCCTCCACCGCACAAACCCAAACCCATGAGTACGAACTGAAATTGTTCTTGGTTCTGAAAAATCACTAAA
>PVJN01043015.1:0-17988 GCA_004026805.1 Lasiurus borealis | reverse complement strand
CGTGTTAAACTCTGCCAAGAGCTTGATGGGGAGACCAGAATCCTTCAAATCATTGGTGCCGGGGGAGCCTGCGGAACTGCCTCACAACAGACAAGACCACATTCAGCCCTTGCTTCGGGGGCTCCAGGCACTCAACTTGGGGGCGATTAATAATAATAACGATTCTCCACTCTGGCTGGTTTGGGAGTGTTTCATCCTGGGGGTTTGGATACTGTCAGGCATTTCAGGGGAAATAGTGCCATCTGGTGGCACATGCTCCTCCTCCGCTGCACACTTCTATTTGTCTTGCTGTTAAGCACATTCACAGCAAACCACACTGGCGTTTAGACTGGTCAGTGCCTAGGTCGACCCCGCTGTGTTCCACTGCCTGTGTCCAGTCTTGCCAATTCCCCACCTCACAGAGTCGATGCATGATAAATTCTCAAGCAAGATTCTGCACAATCACGCGTTACGTCTCCTTCATAGAAATGTTGAGCACAGCAGTGACTGGCAGGATTGGAATTTCAGTTCTCGCAAGGCTTCAATCAAGGAGAAGGTCTCCCTCCCTCCAAACGAAACTTCATTTGTGACAGTGCGTGGAGCGTTTCAAATGCACGGTGCGCCAGGAGCTGGGAGGGTTGTGGGGAGAAGAGCAGCCATTTCCGTCTGTCTGGAGCCTTCAGGTGGCATCAATCTCAGTGGACTCTCTGGGTTTCTGACACACTGATCCTGGATTTGCTTCCGAGTTTTGGTCAACTTGTCCTGGACGTATCAGTTGAGATATTGGCAGCTCACAGGGTTCTGTGCCTTCTCCTCACCTCTCTGACCACTTCTCGTGACTTCTGCTGCTCCCTTCCTGGCCCTTCCTCTAAGATTATAGCAACAGCCTCCTAACTGGTCTCCTGTCTCCACCTTTGGCCCTGTGAGTTCATTCACCATGTGCAGAAAGAGTGATCCTGTAATGACGCAAGTCAAAGCATAGCACTTCTCTGCTCAAAATCTTCCTCACTCAGAGTAAAAATAAAAGTCTCCACAAACCGTATAAGGCCCTGAAATAGGGCCTGCAGGTAACTTTGTGGTCATATCTCCTACTACCTTTATCCTCACTGACAATTGCGGCGTCTTGCTCCTCAAACAAACTAGGCATGATTCTGCCTCAGAACATTTGCTGCTAATCTGCCTGAAACACTGCTCCTTCAGGTACCCACATGGCTCATTCTCCATGTTCACAAAACCAGGGGCCTGAACCCCCACCTTATCACCCTTTAACATTTTATGTATTGTATGTACTGTTTGTCTCCCTCCTCCTGCTAGAATATGATCTCCATGAAAATACTGATGGTCATCTCTTCAGTTATAGTATCCTGAATGTCTAAAAACATGCCAGTCACAGAGCAGACGTCCAGGGTATGATGTGTGAAACACTGGTATTTCCTGCCATCAGGAGATCACATGCTACCTAATACACGGACCTCCTTTCTCTACCTGCAGGAGATCTGGGCCTAACCCCCCACCGCAGACTCCCCTGGCCCCTAAGATCACTAGTTGACCCTTTCATGTTCTGAACTATAGCAGGTTTCTCTGCTGCTTATAGCATTAAGGAAAGACCCAAAAAAAACAGAGTGACCCCAAAGCTACTTGTTCATGTCAAATTTGAACCAACCTTGGGACACAAGATCACGGAATGAAATGCTTTGATTATGATTACTTTGGGGATGTAATTTGCATCCAGATTGACAATGCTTGATAGGATGGCTGCTTTAGTTTCGCCTCGGAAGCTTTTTAAAAATACTAATGCTTAGACCTTTCCACTGAGGGCTTCTGGTCCACATAGTCTGAGCTGAAAATTCAGGCATCCATTTTTTTTTTAAAGCTACCAGGTGATTCTAATGTACTTAATGACAGACAAAGCACTTTCATGCATTTTTGCATGTGCTTCTCACAGAACATCCATGTGATAGCTGGGATAGTTGATGGTTTTGTCCCCATTTTATAAGAGATATCCAAGAGGATAATTTACTTGGCAGCCAGGGAGTCTAAGAGCTAAGATTCAAATCCAGTTCTGGTTCCAAACCCGGGTTTTTTCCACCGGAGGATGGCAGAAATCATCCCTAAATGAGGTTGTGTATCCATGCAAAGCAGCCTCTACTTCTCCTTAATAACATATTTCTAATTGCATTTTATTATCTGTTTTTTTTTCCATTAGATAAACTGGAGAACAGAGGTCAGGTTGCTTTATGCACTCAGAGGCTAGCATATTTTAGGCCATCCACAGATCACTTGTTCAGTGAGTACGTGATCATTTGAGTAAGTGAATGAATGAATGAATGAACAAATGAATGAAAAAAATCAATGGAGCCATTGTACCAATGATTCATTTGCCCTGTTTTTCTTGAAAATTAATTGTCACTTTGGTTGCTCTTGTCCTGCCTCAGTGGCTACACTGCCCAGAGAGGGTTACACTCATATGCTGATTTGACTCGAGAGACATCGGAGCTCATGTTGCACCCAGTTCAGGGGACCATCCAGGATCCTCCTTTTCTTTTCTTTCCTTTCCTTTCCTTTCCTTTCCTTTCCTTTCCTTTCCTTTCCTTTCCTTTCCTTTCCTTTCCCTTCCTTTCCATTCCTTTTCTTTTCTTTCCCTCAGAACATTTGTTCAGTTGAAAGACTGACTGGGCCATTGGCATGAAGAAATTAAATGTATCTCTGCTCAGAAATCCCAAACCTGCAGGCTTATCATAAATAGGTCTCAGTGGACTAATTCTCTCTCCAAGCAGTAAAAGGCAAGGGAAGAATGATCTTCCTTAAGATGTTTCACCAACCGAAACTGGTTTGATTCAGTGGATAGAGCATCGGCCTGCAGACTGAAAGGTCCCAGGTTTGATTCCGGTTAAGGGCATGTACCTTGGTTGTGGGCACAGGAAGCAGCTGATCGATGTTTCTAAGTCTCTATCCCTCTCCCTTCCTCTCTGTAAAAAAATATCAATAAAATATATGCTTATATTTTATGTTTAGTATATATGCTTGTATTTTATGTTTCACTAATTTCTTTCCAGATGAATGTAATGGCTCCCAGCACTGGAAAAGTCCCATCACCTCCAGTCAGGGATGTTCTAGTCACATTACCCAGTCTGTGACTGGAGCCTGTGGACTGGCGTTTCCCACCTTTGGCACTATTGACTTTGGGGGCTGGATAATTCTGTTAGAGGCCTGTTCTGTGCATTGTAGGACTCTAGCAGCAGCCTCTACCGCAGATGCCAGTCTCTCTCTCTCTCTCTCTCTCACACACACACACACACACACACACACACACACACACACCCTCCCACCACCATGATTAATTTTGTGTCCTCTTGTCTGGGCCACAGTGCCGGGCTATGTTGTCAACATTATTCTGGATGTTTCTGTAAGGGTGCTTTTGGATGTGATTGACATTTAAATTGGAGGACTTTGAGAAAAGGAGATTGTCCCCTACAATGTGGGTGGGCCCCATCTAATCAGTTAAACTCTAAGCAGAACAAAAGACTGACCTCCCGGAACAAGAGGGAATTCTGCTAGCAGACAGCCTTCGGATTTGCACCTCATCCTCAGCTCTTCCTTAGGTCTCAGCCTGATGGCCTTTCAATCTGAACTACAAATATTGGACTTACCAACCTCCACAATTATGTGAGTCAGTTCTTTAAAATCTGTGTCTATGTATATACAAAGATCTTATTGAGTCTGTTTCCCTGGAGAACTGTGACTAATACCGCGCCCCCTCCCCGCTCCTGTATTAATTACTCCCCAAATGTCCCCAGGCATTGCCAAAAGACCCCTGGGAAGCTAAATAGTCTGTTGAGAACCACTGCTGTGGACAGATGAGGCTGGAATTCTCTCAGGGCACAGTTCCCAGAAAAGTTGACTGGGTGGGAATGATTTGGAACCTACAGGAAACTAAACTATGGGAGGTGTTTTCTACATGTGATTTGGTTGCAGACCATGCTGAGCTGACCTGACAGCAGAGGTCTCAGGAATCTCTGGAATAGCTTAAGCTAAAAAGAATCAGCCCTCGTCTTCAGCCATAAAATCTTCTTCTAGAAGATCCATAGTATATATGCTTGAATTTTACTTCAAATAATAAAGCTTACTGAGCTCTTTCTTTTATAGGGTGTTCTCTCAATTATGTTGAAACATAAAGTATTGCTTGGAAAAGATGAGCCATAAAGCAGCTTAATCAATGCAGATTTTGAATGCTAATATAGGGCACAGGAGAGAATCAGTTACAAAAAGAAGAGGCAAAGGAAGATATGTAATAGTTATTATTCCTGAGTTGTAAACTTTACTGTTCTAAGTCCTTCCTGAAAACAATATGGGGTGACTCCAAAGATGCCTAAACTGATGACAAAGACACTTCAATCAGAAATGAAGATAAAGGGTTTATTAAATGAAATGTGAGACTAAGAACCAGCAATATTTCTAAATTTTTATATTATTTTCAATGTAGCTTTAAATATGTACATGTTATTAAATAAATATGACAAGGAGACATTTGGCTAATTTACCTATATCTGTCGAAATTTAAGTAACCAAGTTAGCCCAAAGACACTTTGAGGAATTCTCCTGCTGGCAGAGGGAGGAGCGCATATATTCAAGCATACACGGTATTTGTTAAGGCAAAAGAATCAGAGGTGCAACAAGCCTCTCTTCTCCTCTGCTTTGCTGCTTTTAACCTTTCTTTCTCCACTTTCCTTTCCCATTCTTCTCATCCTCTTCTGCTTCATTCCCTCCCTTTGTCTTCTTGTTCTCCTGGCTTTGCTCACTTTCCTTTTCTTCATATTCCTTTCAAGTATGTGCCTTTCCAACATCTCCATCCCTTTGGTCATAAGCACCCATTCTTGTTCACATACCAAATTCCGATGGAAGGAAGCGAAGAAATGTCGAGGAAGAGGTAGAAAAAAAACAAGTCTTGTTATGTTACTGACATGTAAGAGTGGAGGAGCCTACACAGGACAAGGTGGGAAAAGTTGGGCAGAGGATGGTTCTCACCATGAAGTTGGCAACTATGATTCATTGCCTCCCATGTGAATTTCAAAACAGGGATCCCCAGCAGATAACTTTAAAAAGCAAACAGAAAAACAAAAGTGAAGGTTATATCTTAGTTGTTCCTTCTACTGCCGGTATGAATTTGCTGTAAGAATCAACATTTTTTTTTTCCTTTTAAAATCAGATCAATTTGGCTAAGCTCGCAACCACCAGAGGCAGTGAGTATTTTCAGTTGGGTTTTTGGAAACCAGTTTCTCACCAGTGGATCATGAAAAGTTCTACAGAACTTTAGCTGCCCATAAAATTGAGGGGCACAGATACCTTTAATTCATATGGTTGCTAAGAAAATGTCCAGCCGAAACTGGTTTAGCTGAGTGGATAGAGTGTCGGCAACGGACTGAAAGGTTCCAGGTTCGATACCGGTCAAGGGCATGTATCTTGGTTGTGAGCACATACCCAGTAGCGGGTGTGCAGGAGGCGGCTAATCGATGTCTCTCTCTCTCATCGATATTTCTAACTCTCTATCCCTTTCCTTTCCTCTATGTAAAAAATCAATGAAAATTTTATTAAAAAGAAAGAAAGAAAATGTCCATTCTCTAAGCCCCATGACCTCCGGAGGCAGGCGCTTCTGGCTCACCTCATGTTCCCCACATTTCAAGAGTCCCAGCCTCCCCATTCCCACCTCCACTCTACTTCACATCACCACCTCATTTTACCCTTCTAACACCTACAGTGTTTTCCCTCTTGGAAATTCCAGCTCCATTCTCCCAAGAGCCCAGCTGCTGCCTTTCTCCTTCGATTCCATCTAGCCCCATCCTCCTCCTCCCTTCCCTTCTCCTACTCCTCCTTCTCCTCTTGAGGAGCAGGGGTGTGAGGAAAGGGGAAATGCTTCTCATTCTTTTAGGCACAGCTGTGAGAATGAGACTAAATTAATGTCTTAGGAAATTATTCTCCCATGCTTCTATTTTCTGATTTTCAGATTTTGGTGATTTTTTGCAAAAGCTCTTGCTTGAAATAGTTGAACAAACTGGTAGATTATTTTTACTTTTTTTTTTATCTTTTTCCTAAATATTGTTTCAAGGTTTGTATTATTTATTATTTTTTTCTTTTGTTCCCATGAAAAAGATAAGATGGATAACAGAAGCAAGTCTGAATGTGGGTGTATGTTACACTACTCTCCCAGGATTGTGTTTAAAAGCTTTCCCTACCTTTCCCAGGTCCTTCCTAATGTGTGTAATTTATGGGCATTTTAAAAGATTAGTCTTATGAATACTTATTTTTCCTAATGTATTTGAAAAGAATGCATGTGGGGCCAGGCCAACTCTTTTCTGAAGTTAACTCCAAAGTAATTAAATGGCCAGAGTCATTTGTTGCCTTATAAGGCAAGAATCTGTAAGACCAATCCTTGCAATTTTTTCTTTATAAAACTCTAAAAATCTGTTCCTTCTTTTCACTCCCTGCTGTCAGCACATTGGACTCATGTGACTATCTAGGGGACTGAAATAATCCAGTTATTCCTGCCTGCAGCAGATCCTGCCAGTAGCCTGTCCATATCCCCCACCCTCCCTTCTTCATTCCACACTGCCCAGCCCTTCTTACCCACAAATGCATCTTTGCAGGGTTTCTCTGATGCTACCAAATGCCTTCTTGATGCCCATGTGGTAGGCTGCAAGTTCTGGGGATCCACAACTCCCCACCCCCAGGAGCAACCCTCAACCCTTGCCCGGCGAGAGTTCATGGATAAACACCCCAGCTCCTGGACCCTGTGGGTACGATACCTCTGAGGTGCATGCTCTGCACTGGCTCCCAGAGTCCCCCAAGATTCCTCAAGGAAAACAGCTTGACAATGAGCACACTGTTGGCTGCCTTCTGTTCCCTGTCTCTCTCCCTCAGTCCTACACTAGTATTTCCTGGTCTTACCCCAAAATATCAACTCCTTTCATGCAAATCTTTGTTTTAGGGTTGATTTCTAGTGGAACTCATTCTAAGATACCGCCTCTCATGTTTACCCTCACAAAACATTGAGGCACAGTCTTGTTAAACTTTCTTTAAAAGTTCGAAGAGATTTTTTAAAAACTTTGCAAACATCACCACCTCCACTTAGAAATCACTGGCAACTTCCAGTGGATAAAGTACAAATGGTCTTGGTCTATGGCCTGAGACTGTACAAGCAGCTTTTTTTCTACATGCTGTAATCCTATTGCCTGCAACCCCAACTTAAAATGGAGGTTTCAACCGCCTGAGACTATTCACCCACTCGCAAGGGACACAATGCTCATCTTAACCCCCAACCACCTGCTGACACTGCTCCCCTTATATGAGTGCCCCCATATACACACACTTCAGTGTATCTAAAGCTACCAACCAGCATCCCTCTCTGAAGCTTTTTGCTGAGCACCCCGTGACTTTGGCACTTTGCCCCTACGTCTTTATTCTGATATTTACCATATCTTGTGTATTCCTATCCTGGCCTTCCGCTGGACTCTAAAATGTTCCTACGGTAGTTGAACTACTTTCTATAACGCCTAGAATGCAGCTCTACAAACAGTAGATGATGAGGCAAAATTTGAACTCTGGCCCTGGCCAGGCCAATAGCTAGGATAAAGCCCAGCATAACCTAGCTGAGGGCATGCTGGTCCTGCTGAGTGAGAAAAGAGACTATACCCCAAAGGAGCCGCAAGAATTGGCCTGTATATATGCCATCCAGAGCAGGAGAGTACCTAGGTCCTGGATTACGAGGCTGCCTGACCAGGGGTGAAAGGTAAAAGTAAATAAACAGGAAAACATTGACTTGGAGGTCAACGCTTTAGAACTGTGTATTTAACACTGGGGTGGTGGGGGGAGCCCAAGAGATGGGATGAATACATTTCGGTGTGGCTTTCCCTAGCCTGGAGAACAAGGGTGAAATGCCTAAGTTGTCATAGCAGATGATAAAATAGGATGAAAAAAGAGACAGAAAATAGGATCAGAAATAGTTCATATTCATTGGAATGAACAGTGATATTCATTTATAGTTTTGTACCAGGGCTATGTTAGCTCACCCACCTTCTTTCTTATTATAATTCAGAGAGATCTGGACCATCTGGAACATTGATCAATTATACCAATCAAATAAAGAATGGCTACTATGCTGGAGACCTTGGTAAAAAACGTGTTGAAGAAGGTGGGAGACAAACTTTACAGAAATTTAGGGAAAGACCATTTCAGCAAAGCTTTCAGGAAGCATAAAAGCTAGGACTTAAAAAAGGGGGTACACATTTTCAGAGTCGGGGGCATGTCACAACATCCCATCTGAGGCAAAAATACACTGCCTCACCTTATGGTCTCTAATACAAAGGAGGAAGTACAATGCCTGGCGGGCCTCTGCAGGTTCGGGAGGCCATGTAATCCACATGTGGGAACTCTGCTTTGGTCAGTACATCAAAGGACACGGAAGGCTCCCAGCTTTAAGTGGGGCCTGCATCCGGAAGGAGCTTGTACAGCAGGTGCAGGCTGTGCTGAAAGCCACCTGCTTACTTAGACTAGAACCGTCGGGTGCAAACTGCAGCTCATGGGTGTGGCTCTTCCACAAAAATACCACGGCCTGGGCGAGTCTGTTTTAAAGAAGTGGCGATAGAAGAAGTTTAAGTTTAAACAATTTGGCTCTCAAAAGAAATTTCAATTGCTGTACTGTTGATGTTTGCCTCTGTTGACTAATGAGTTTGAACATCGGCAGGTCCTGTGGAGCTGGAGGTGCCAGTGGTGGGAAGAGGTGCAGTTAAGCCCGACTAGGAGGATCACACCCAAGGCCTTGGGATTCTGGAGTGAGGTCATACCATCTATACTAAAGA
This sequence comes from Lasiurus borealis, assembly GCA_004026805.1. Taxonomy (NCBI): domain Eukaryota; kingdom Metazoa; phylum Chordata; class Mammalia; order Chiroptera; family Vespertilionidae; genus Lasiurus; species Lasiurus borealis. Next base: position 9,157 of record PVJN01043015.1, on the reverse strand, counting down.
ATTATACAAGGTGTCTTCAAAAAAAAAGTTAATAGCTCAATTTTGAAAATGAAGTTTATTTTAAAACACCGCATTTATAATAATTCAAGGTATGTGTACACATTTTGCGGGGACACCCTAAACCCATCTCAAGAGACAACTCCTGGCATGCCGCAGAGCTCTGACAGGGAATACTTGATTAGAAAGTACTTGATTAGAAAGGACCATCCTCTGTAACTGCCTATGTGAGCCTGTTACTTCACAAAGCCGGTGCACCCAGCACTAATACACTGTAAGATGGAAATAGTATATCAGGGACTGAGCCCAAGTAGGACTGAAGGGCATGCGTTCACTGCATGAGAAGTGGCACAGACCTCTATACCACCCACAGGACTGCACCAGTCCCCCTTTCTTAGCTCTCACCTTGGCCATGAAGCCAGATGCCATTCAATCAGCTGCAAGAGGAAGAAAAAGCTCAAGCCTAGTGCACCGGTGAGTTGGCTCAATTTGTGGATGCATGCTGAGACTAGACGGCATCATTTCGGTTTCACTCAGGCTGAAACTGAAGAGAAAAAATCTCCCCAGCAGGCAAGCAGTGTGCATGAGCATCCACTTCATCGAGAAGTGGTGCCGTATGATCGCATGACCTCCTTTGCTATGAACTGTATCCCCTGTTCAGATGCTATGTCATATAGGATCCATGCCTATGCTTCAGGCACTTCATGAACTTCTAGGTGGTGGTGCTGGTTGAGACCCTGTGGGCAGGAAAGGCAAGCCTAGGCTTGAATATAACTCTAGCCCTCTGTGGAGAAACTACTGACTATTCCTGAATGAAAGGAGCCCAATGTCTTCTACTTACCAGCAGGCGGCCTGTTGGTTTCTGGGAATAATGCCAGAGCAGGGGCACAGCAATGGTTTCTGTTGCTGGCAGCTTCTACTTCAGAGGAAGCTATGAAACTTCATGCTATTGAGCCCATGTGTAGCCTCTATCTCTGCCATTCCATTCAGGTAGCTTTCATGCTAGTTGTAGATGCTGAAATGGACTAATGCTGAAAAGCTGACTAATGTCAACTGACTGAGTCATTCTGTCTACTTGGTTGTTTAGTGTTACAGTGGATGCCTTTCATTGAGTATTAACATATGAAAATGTCCACAATTTGTGTTCACTTTCATATGTCCATCCACATGCCTTTATCATGGCCCTTCTTACCTCCCATATCCTTTTCCTCCCAGGTCTCTGACCAGCTATTGGAGCCACTCGCCAATGATTAGGGGATTGGTTCCAGGGCATCCCATGGTCAAGTCCCATATATAAAATGGTGTAGAACCATGCGTACATACCTCTGATCAAGCCTAAAATATAAATTTAAACAAAAACTTAAATCCAAAAGGCATAATTGACATAATTGTTTCCATTCTAGCTAAAACCAGAGCTGGTATATGTTGCTTGAGAAGTTTCGTTTTTACAAAATCATAGCACAATTTAAGTGCTCTTTATATACATGACAGTGCGTGGGCTTTGAGTGATATTAACTGATCATTATTTTTACTTTTCCATCACATGCTGATGTGATCTTTCATTAAAGGTGGCAGTTGGTATTACAATCAAATAAATTTTTATTTTGCTCATAGGATTTTTCTGCTGCTACTAAACATTTCACCAAAGAAAGTAAATTAGGACAAGGTCAATTTTGTGTTTAGCAGACAGCAACCAGAACTTTTTGAATATGTAGTTCATGTTTAGACTATATTAGCACACTTTTCAGCAAATGTATAGTATTGAAAAGCATAACCCTCCCTCCTCCAAAGCAGTTCTTTTTTACTAAAGAAAAATGTGTTGGCAACTGATCTGTTTCCATGGATTTATGATTCTAATAGATCCTGAAAATAAAATCCAATCTTTGCCAAAATCTCACTTATGCTTTATATCAGTAACATGCTCTTTATCCCTTATGCATTTCGAAAACAGAGAAACACATCAATTAATTAAACACCCATTAATTAGAACTCTAAAGAACTGATTTTTGGGGAGGGAGATGTGTGGGAGTTGATACCTAACACACTTTATTTTTATGAAAAAGAAAAATTGCACGAAATCACGTGGAATTGAAAAAAAGTAAATATTTTTCAGAATACATTTGAAAGTGTATAGTTTAAATTTAAACTATTTTCAGTATCTAATAATATTAAGTCACTACTGGAGACCCCAAAGAACAAGACATTTTATTTACAGAAACAAGTGTATTATACATTTAATTCTAAATTCTGGTGCCTTGCAAAAGAGGGATCAGAAGATTATAGGCTTTAATCCTCAGTTAACTAGAAAACCAAATCAACATCTTGAACTCCATTCCTTAAACAAGTAGCTCTTAATTTTAGCTGCACGTTAGCATGGTCTGGGGAACTTGCCCAATTTTTAATGCCCAGTTCCCACTCAGACTAATTAAATTAGAATTACTGGGTTTGGGTTTTGCTTTTTAAACTCCCCAGGTGATCTTCATGTGTGGCCAACTTTGAGATTCACTACCAAGGATACTACAATTATTTTAAGTTTTAGTTTATGCTATTAAATTTTAAGTTTTAAACCAGATTAGTTTAAATCACAAATTAAATCTCTACCACTAGATGGAGCATATTTGCCAAATGACCTTTCATTTTACTGGAGTACTGGAAAAAGCGTGAACTCTAAATGCCTCGTTAACGTGTCTGATGGACTCCCAATGCTGGGGGTGCCCATGTAACCCAGTTTTAGGCACTGAAATAGAAGGGGAATCTTGCTAGGTCTTTTCCTTCTGGAATAAAAGGATATAACACCCTACAGTGGAGAAAAAAGTAAATTTCATTCTCTTTTTCCATTCTTCTGGCCCTGAACTCTGATATAAATTCTGAACGTAAGAAGTATATTTTGCAAATAGTGAAATAAGTCAGTCAAAGAAAAACACTGTATAATCCCACTTATTATATGAGGAATCTAAAATAGCAGAACTCATTGAGACAAATCAGGTTGGTGGTTGTGAGAGGTGAAGTGAGTTGGGGAGGGATAAATGAAGGTGGTCAAAAGGTACAAATGGAGGAAAATAAGTGAAAGCAGCAACTGTGAAAATGAAGTTAACAAGCTGAGCATGGTGGAGCATAGAATCTACGAAAGGACGTAAGTCTTCAATGACATTATGGAATCATTAAACTGGAGCAGTGATTTTCATTTGGTGTGCAGTGAGAGGCACACTATTGTGCCACACAAAAAAAATTAAAACTTGCAATACTTAACTATTTAGTCAGGAGCACTGACCACTTTTCCCTTAGATTTTTAAATAAAAAATGACAACAGCCAACACATAATACCTGTTGGTGTAAATTAATCAAAATTATACCCATTTTTTTAAATCAGATCAGCAAAAAGTATGTATATATATTTTTTTGGCGTGCTGAGGAATTCTAGTAGTTCAGGTGTGCCATGAGCTGAAAAAGGTTGAAAATCATTTAACTAGAACAACCAACTATCTTCAGAATTGTGTTGTCTGAAGAAAATTATTGCTTAAGTCACTATTAACTGAACTTACAGTAAGTCACCATTAGCCTACAGGCAAAAGCATCTCTAATGGACACAACTTGGTTCTATCATTGTCTCTCAAACTCTGAACCACTTAACATTTACTAATGGCTAATAACTTTCCAGTTATTATTACTTTTAGTCACAGAGAAACCCCAAAAGATTAGTGTTGTTATTCCCACTTTACATATGCAGAAATTGAGGCCCATACAAATTAACTATCTTGTCCACAGACATACAGGTCTTGGATTCAGAGCCAGGTTCGTTTGACCCAAATGCCAATCCCCTTTACGACATTGCTGTAAACCTCTTGGATATGTACAAGTCTGGTTGCTCTGATTAAATTGCATTCTGTGTTATTTAGGACGAGCATTTTGTGCTTTTAGGAATACACATAACACTAGACATTATTAGATATTTGATAATTGATAGGCTTAACTTGGTTAACTGCAAAATTGTAGGATAAGCATTCTTGCTATTCTGCAAAACCAAGATACTTTCAATTCATTACAAAAACACAAGTGAATCTATTTTTGACAGCATAAAAGGCTTGATAAGTAACATTGTTAATATTAATCTACGATTTTTGTATGTAATTGTATTTTTATGTACATGTTTAAGACAGCTATATGGGTGTGTCTGAGAGGATATAACGCGCTGCTACCTGTGGCCTTTACACATGCATCCCTTCCAGATATTGTGTGGTAGGGTGTATTTGTGAAGATTTTTTTTTAAATTTTTTTTTGTCGGCATGTGCCATGCTATTTGCCCAATAAGCACTGCTGATAGATCTGCAATTCCTGTTCTTGAGCATTTACTGGAGAATTAATGGATTAAAGAAAGCAGTACAGAGGCAGTCATGCTAAGTTTGGAGTCAGACTCACCAGATCAAAACTACTTTGTTTCCCTCCTTTTCCATAAAAAAGGCGGGGATGAGGAGGGGGAGAGACCTACTTGCAATGTTCTTATGAGACTTAAATGAGCTGAAATGCAAATATAACAGTTGAGGCAAAAAACAGGTACTTATCAAACACCTATGTGTTGAGTAGTGGCATAGGCACCTGGGAAGGAACCATGGCCCCACTCTCAAGAAGGCTAGTGAATTACCAAGCTCAAGCCTAAAGCCTGGAGGGGCTGTGAACTGTGATTCAGAAAACAGTAAAATCTGAACGTGGCACACCTGGTGTCAAGGTCCAATTCTTTAACTTTCCAGGGGGCCCTGGGAAAGACAGGTCAGTGTCCGAACCCCAATACTTGTGAAAGTAACCTTTCTGGGGGAAAGGATCTTTGCAGATGCAATTGAGGACCTCCAGATGAGATCGTCCGGGGATTATCACAACGGGCCCTAAATCCAATGGCCAGTGCCCTTACAAGAGAGAGACAAGACACGGATTAATATTAATCGTAGATTAATGTTAGCAATGTTACTTACCAAGTCTTTTATGCTGTCAGAAATAGATTCACTTGTGTGTTTGTAATGAATTGAAAGTATCTCTTGGTTTTGCAGAACAGCAAGAAAGCTTATCCTGCAATTTTGCAGTTAACCGAGTTAAGCCTATCAATTCTTCAGATAGCTAATAATGTCTAGTATTATGTGTATTCCTAGAAGCACAAAATGCTCGTCCTAAATAACACAGAATGCAGTTTAATCAGAAGGCCCAGGGAAAACGGGCGGAAGTCGGAGGCATCAGCCACCAGCCAAGGCGCACCTGGAACTACCAGAAGCTAGAGGAGGCAGGGGTTCTACTGGAGCCTCAGGAAGGCGCACAACCTCGCCTACCGCTTGATTTGGGGCTTCTAGCCTACCGAACTGTCAGAGAATAAGTGGTGATGGTTGACCCGACTCTGTGGTGTCCGTTTTCTCACCTGTAAAATGGGGATCCTATCCCAGCTAGTCTCACTTTCTGACGTGCAAACGTGGGATTAAATGCATCTGGAAGGATGGGCAGACCTTAAACATGGTAAACATTTATGGAGAGCTTATCATGACCATTCACCGTACTAACAGCTTTGATTTTGCCATCTCTGTTTTATTGATCAGATCATCAAGATTCAGAGAAATGGAGTAAATTTGCCCAAAGCCCCAGGGAAATTCCCGCCCAAAGCGGGAAAAAACAAACAAAACAAACAAAAACAGGATTATCATTCAAACCGGCTCCCGAGGTTTCCCTTTGATCCCTCGCGCTAGACGGTTAGAGAAGATGCAAACCATCGCGCTCTAAAGACGTTAACTATCCGGTATCAGTTCCGGCTGCAGGAGGCACCGTGCCCACCTAGGCGGCTTCGAGAATCGGTCCGGCCCTCCCGGAACGCCGCTGTCTTCGCGGCGCGGGAGCGACAGGGTTAACGACGTCACTTCCGGGCCCCGCTCGCACGCCCCCGCCGACGGATCGTTTCTAGGGCCAAAAAAGGCTCGTGTCTCTGCCTTGGTGCTTCTCGATGAGGTAAGTAGGAATGGACCAATAGCATCGCCACACTTCCCCGGCTAACCCCCGCCCTTTAACCCAGGCTCCCCAGCGGAAGGAAGAAGAAATCGGTGGGCCCGGGGGCGGGGCCAGCCCAGGAAGCGGAAGCGGCAGCAGCGGCGGCGGGAGCCGGGAGCTGCCCTGCGGCGGCCACACGTGTGCGGTGAGTGTGGCGGGCCGGGCGGACTGCTCCTGGGAGGGGTTCGCCCTGCGCCGGGCGCCAGAGTGGGGGGTCCTCGGGGTTGCCGGAGAGGATAGAGGCGTTCACACCTGTCACTCGCCGCGCCGCCTTCAGCGGTCGTGTCTGTTGTGGGAGTTTGGGGTCCTCGCTACCGCGTTGTCCTGAGGATGCAGAGTTAGCTGACCCCTTCCGCCCTCTGACATCCGGACCCGTGTCAGGCGCGTTCAGCCTTCTTGTCGTGCCTTTGACACCCGTCCGCTCCGCGCCCCGTCCGTGCGAGGTGCCGAGTTGACCACCTGAATGCGCAGGTGCCAGGTTCTGAGCGCGGAAGGGAAACTTGTTGGGGACGGAGATGGAGGACGGAGGAGTCTGACCGAGTGGTCTTTAATCCGACCTAAAGCAGGACCAGAGGCAGCCCTGGAACCCCGAAGCCCCGAGCAAAGTACTTTATAAGTGGAAGCAGTAACTTGGACCCAGTCCCTGAGCTGGGAGCTGTAGGAAAGGGACCAGTGTATTTATTGAGCTAGGAGTGCAGTGATACAAGGTAAAGTTAGAGGGGTAGGGTGGTGGTGGGACGAGGTTCTGCAGGGCTTTGAAGGCCATGGGAGGGGACACGTGGAAATACGTTTTCTCTACGTGGGAATACATTGCCATTTCTGTTCCCATTTGTAGAAAAACGGTCAAGGCTTACGAGCAAGGGAGAAACATGATAGGCCCTGGTTGTCTTTAGAACATGCCTGTCATTTGTATGGTTGTTGATTATCTAATTGGAGGTTATTGGTAATGGTTTGGATTAAGGTGGTGGTAGTGGAGATCCAAGTTGGAGGGTTAGAGGTGTTTTTAAAGGGAATTGAACAAGACTTACTGAAGGCCTGAATGTGAGAAGATAAAAATCTTTGGTTGTTTTTTGTTTTTGTTTTTTTTCCCCTTGAGTGACTGCTGTGCCTGCCATTGGCTGAGATGGAGAAGAGGTTGGGTGGGAAAGATGAGGATTGTTTGGGTGTTGTTTGCAGTGGAGGTAAAGTTAAAGAAGAATTCTGTTTTGGATTTAGTCAGTGTGAGGAACATCAATGAAAGTATCAGGTAGGCCGTTAGATGCACAAATCAGCATCTCAAGAGATGTCCCTAATGGAGCGATAATTTGAGGGTCCAGCATAGAGAGAGCCCTGGGCTTGGGTGAGGCTACCTAGGGAGAAGTCTGGAGAGGATGAGACTTGAGGAATACCTACAGTCAGAAGTTGGGTAGTCAATGTTTACAACTCTCAAAGCGTAATGCTAAGCCTGCTGAAAGGAGTGAAAGAAAAATCAGTCACATGTCTCCCTGTCTCTGGGAAATCTTTGCTATTTCCTTTCACAAGGTATAACCTGGCTTTCAGCTCTGTGGCTCCCTGAACACTTTACCTATACTTCAGTTACAATGCTCATAAATGCTGTACTATCGTTGGTAAATTTGTATCTCACGGGGATACAGGTTAGCAATTCTGTACCCCCTACATGTGTGCTAAGGTTAAACAATACACTAATTTCTCACTGTCAAGAGAAACTGTGCGAGAAAGAAGTTACAGATAAGCAGGAGAGGAAGAGTAGAGGACCCTGTGACATTTGATTAGAATTGGGAGACATTAGTATGAGCTTATTTAATAGGTATGGAAACAGGTGTGTGTGTTCATATAGACTAGTATACATACACATGTTACTAACCCTGTTTGGTGAAAACAACTAGAAGCAGTGACACCCCAGCGACAGCAAGCACACTCAGCACTCATCTGGTTTTGAAATACCACTGAGTACAAAGAGCCAGCGTTCCTTGGAGAAAGAACTTACTTCACAGCTATCATAAGGAAAATATAAGGTGAACTTAAAACATGTATCAGGAAGTAAGAACATGATTTAAAAAAAAAAAGACACTGCAAACTAAAAGATTTCCCACTGACCAAGGTTGGAACGATTTGAGCAAAAATATAATAGGTTATAAACAAAGTAATAAAGTATCTGTGAGGCCATACTGATGTAAATAAATGATTAAACCAACAGAGAAGAAGAAGCAAATGTTCTCTACAGAAGAATTTGAAATAACAAAAGTAGAAGTAATGAAGGAACTAGAATGTCACCTTTAAAACACCACAGTTACGGATGCAGGGAAGATTCATTGGATAATGCTAAAATTAGTGGGAGAAATAGAAACCATTGCATAATCTCAAAATATATCACCCAAAATATTTCTTAGTTGCTATGCTGATTCTAACATACATATTTTAACAAATTCTTTAATACTCTAAGAAGTAGAGTTTAATTCCCTTCCCCTTCATTTTAAGTGAACATAGTGACTTGATTCTAATAGAGAAAGGGAAGCATAATAACTTGGTAGTGGAGAAACCTGGCAAACAGTACCTTAATCAAGTGATCAAGGTTAATATTACCAGTCATGTTGATACCATGTTCCTCATAATATGATGTAATGTCAGGGGCACTTCATCTCTGTGTGTTCTTCCCCCAAAATCCATAAAGCCAGTCTTAATAGTGAGAAAATAATCAGACAAACCCCAAATGAAGGATATTCTACAAAGTGCCTGACCAGTAGTTTTCAAAGTGTCTTAGTCATGAGAAACAATTAGAGACTTTCACAGAAATACGGTATTGTCTAGAGATCCTAACATCTACCCTAGGGAATCAACTTTAGAAATTTAGAAATGAATTGAGTATACAATTTTGGAAGGTGGAGAAATAGCCTTGATTTTGACATATTCTGCAGCTTTCAGGGTCCTTGAATCAGTGAGGGATTATCTGTTGTCTGCTCTGTATACCAGGGGGTTTCTGTCCCCAAAAGTGACCTGTTAGGCAGATTTCTCAAAATATTAAATGTTTCAATATAGAAGTTACTACAAAAAAGTAACAAATTAAGTATTTGAGGTTAGTCTTTGTTTTAGTTACACTGTGTTACATAGGAAACCTTTAAACTTTTACTTTTGTTCATTAAGTTTG
>PVJN01043014.1:0-17988 GCA_004026805.1 Lasiurus borealis | reverse complement strand
AGATCACATTTGATAGGAATAAGAACATGTCATCCACTATTAAGAGAAGAAAACGGAGTATGACTGACACGGAGATAGACTCCATGATATAAAGATGAGAGAGAGTCGCAGATGGAATACATATTTTGTCATGAAACATAAATGAGGGAGGAAAGGGACTAACAGATGATTAGATGATTGAAGAGAGAAAAAAATAGATAGGAGATAATCTCTTTTCACCATAGCATTAATGCTGTAGGCTAAATATTTGGGAATAGATTCCCAAGGAAAAATGAATCATCACATTCAGTTGAAGATATCCCCTGCCTTTATTAAATCTGTAGTGTCCAGTATCATATATATATATATATATATGTGTGTGTATATATATATATATATATATATATATATATATATATACACATATATATATATGTAAATTCACTGAATTCTGCAAACATGTGTCCTGTACTTAATATGAGCCAGGTACTTCGCTTCATCTTGGAGTTACCAAGATTAATGATAGGATTATTGCAATCAAGGTTTCACAGTTCAATAGGTGAGATGCCATGTCAGATGGTGGCTTCAAAAAGAAGACACAGATCTTGTGTCTTATCACTTACAACAGAAGAATGAAACCCAAGCATAATTCACCAGGCTGGTGGATAAGAGAAGCTTTACAGAATATTATATTTCTGCAGGGTCTTTTATTTAAAAATCTATTTTTATTGATTTCAGAGAGGAAGGAAGAGGGAGAGAGTGATAGAAACATCAATGATGAGACAGAATCATTGATCGGCTGCCTATTATATCCCCTACACTGGGGACTGAGCCTTCAGCCCAGGCATTTCCTGACCGGGAATTGCACTGTGGCCATCTGGTTTATAGGTAGATGCTCAACCACTGAGCTACGCCAGCTGGGCCCTCAGAGTCTTGAAGGACAAACATTATAAGGAAATAAGAAGGCCTGTGATAAGAGCTTTCCACATAGTTATTATTCTTATAACTATAGGCCCAACACACGAAATTGCATGGACCCACCCACCTACCCAACACCTACTTGTGCTCACATCTCACCTATTCACCCACTGTCCTGCCAGGCTCACCGCCCTGCCCACCTGTGCCTCGCCCTGCCCACTAGCTGTCAGCTTGCTGTAATCAAAACTTGTGGGGCACAAAAGAGGGACTGAGTGGCTCGCAGGCTGGGGAAAGGGACCAAAAGGTGCTCCATGCACCTCTTGTTCTGGTGTTCTGGCGTCATGGCCACTGGCATTTTATAATATAGACTAGAGACCCGGTGCATGAAATTCAGGCATGGGGGATGTCCTTCAGCCCAGCCTGTTCCCTCTCCAGTCCTCCAGTCTGGGAACCCTTAAGGGATGTCCCACTGCCTGTTTAAATGGGCAGTTGAACATCCCTCTCACAATCCAAGAATGCTGGCTCCCAAATGCTCACCTTCCTGTCTTCCTGATTGCCTCTATCAGCTTCTGCCTGCCAGCCTGATTACCCCCTAACCACTCCCCTGCCAGCCTGATGGATGTCTAACTGCTCCCCTGCCAGCATGTTTGCCCTTAACTGCCCTCCCCTGTGGGCCTAGGTCCCCCCACAACTGCCCGTCCATGTAGGTCCAGTCACCACCAACTTCCCTCCTTGGCCGGCATGGTCACTCCTAACTTCCCTCCCCTGCAGGCTGGACCACCCCCAACTTCCCTCCCTTGTAGGCCTCGTCCCTCCCAACTGTCCTTCCCTGCTGACCCGATCACCCACAACTGTCCTCCCTTATAGGCCAGATCCCTCCCAACTGCCCTCCCCTGCTGGACATCTTGTGGTGGCCATCTTGTGTCCACATGGGGGCAGGATCTTTTGACCACATGAAGGCAGTTATCTAGTGTGTTGGAGTAATGGTCAATCTACATATTATTCTTTTATTAGATAGGATAGAGGTCTGGTCCATGGGTGGGGCCATCTGGTTTTCCCTGAAGAGTGTCCTGGAACAGGGTGGGTGTTCCCTTGGGCGTGGGATGGCCTGGCAAGGGGCCTGTGATGGTTTGCAGGCTGGCCACACCCCCTTTTGACCCAAGTGAAGGCCCTGGGATTTATTTATCTTCTATAATTGAAACTTTTAGCCTCAAGCAGTCAAGCCTTCTGCTTGCACAGCCATTGAAACTTTATTGCCTTAAGCAGAGGCCTGGGCCTGCCAGGGTTTCCATAAAGCTTGGCTTCCTCCATCACTAGAGGAAACCCAATCCTCCCTCCTGCTCTCTGTGGCTGTAGCCATCTTAGCTGTGTTCATTTGCACACTTGCTTTGATTGGCTGATATGGGCATGGCTGTTGGGTGTAGTGGAAGTATGGTCAATTTGCCTATTACTCTTTTATGAGATAGAATTCTAATGGCTGAGGGACCAGTGCATGATTGGAGTCAGGGACGGATGGGAGAGGTTGGCAAGTCTGGGAAGGACTGCGGGAGGGTTCTGAGGCATTTTTGGCCCCTCTGCTCAGGCCCATTCTGCAGGATTCCAGCAGCAAGCTAAACTACCAGTCTGAGCATCTGCCCCCTGGTGGTCAGTGCACATCAGAGCAAGTGGTTAAGCAGCCTTATCATATCATTAACATATTACACTTTGATTGGTTAAACAGATTACTAGATGACTGGACACTTAGCATATTAGAGTTTTATTATATAGGATAGAAGAGGCCTGGTGTGTGAAATTCATGCACAGAGGTGTGTGTCCCTCAGCCCAGCCTGCACCCGCTCCAATGTGGTACGCCTTGAGGACTGTCCAAATGCCCGTTTAAGCCCAATCCTACTGATAGAATCAGGCCTAAACAGGCAGTCGGACATCCCTCTTACAATCCAGGACTGCTGGCTCCCAACTGCTAACCTGCCTGCCTTCTTGATTGCCCCTAACTGCTTCCGTATGCAAACCTGATCACCCCCTAACCACTCCCCTACCAGCCTGATTGATGCCTAATTGTTCCCCTGCCAGCCTAATTGCCTATCACTGCCCTCTCCTGCAGGCCTGGACAACCCTAACTGCCCTCCAAAGCAGGCCTTGTCACTTTTAACTGCCCTTTTCTGCAGTCCTGATCACCCCTAACTGCCTTCCCCTGCAGGCCTAGTCCCTTCCAATTGCTCTCCTCTGCAGGCCTGATCTCTCACAACTGTGCTCCCCTGCAGTCCTGATTGCTCACAACTGCCCTCCCCTGCTGGTCATCTTGTGGTGGCCATCTTGTGTCCACATGCAGGCAGCCATCTTTGATCACATGGGGCAGCCATCCTGTGTGTTGGAGTCACAATTTCAACATTTATCTTTTATTAGATAGGTTAGAGTCCTGGTGCATGGGAGGGGGGCAGCTGGTTTCCCTGAAGGGTGTCCTGGATCAGGGTGGGGGTTCCCTTGAGGCATGGAGCAGCCTGAGTGAGGGGCCTGTGGTGGTTTACAGGCCAGTCATGCCCCACAGCAACCCAAGAGGAGGCCTTGATATCTGGGATTTATTTATTTTCTATAATTGAAACTTTGTTGCCTTTAGCAGAGGACAGGGCAGGCCAGAAACTTGGATTCCTCCATCACCGGAGAAACCCAAGCCTCCTATTCATTCTGAGGCTGCAGCCATCTTTCTTGGGATTTATTTATCTTCTATAATTGAAACTTTGTAGCCTCTAGCAGAGGCCTTGGCCGGCCAGGGTGTGCAGGAAGCTTGGATTCCTCCATTGCTGGGGAAACACTAGCCTCCTGCTTGCTCTGTAACCATAGCCATCTTGTTTTGGTTAATTTTCATACCTGTTCCCAATTGGCAAGTGGGTGTGGCTTGTGGGTAGAGTGGAGATGTGGTCAATTTGCATATGGCTCTTTTATTAGATAAGATTATATAGAATTCTATTGTTTTTATTGTAGGATTTGAGAACTACTAATCTTGTAAGCAATACTCACTATTTAATTTTTATAAGATAATATAGTATAGGGCTTCATAGGCCCTAGGTAACATTTTGTTGTGACCTTAAAAAAATAATCTGCTTCCTGACTTCTGTAAAGTACTAACTGAAAAGAGTTTCACCTAAAGTTCCCCCTAAGAAAAAATCAGATGTTCTTTCATTTATTCATTTCACACTAACTTTCTGATTATTCACTTTATTTCACCATGATAAAGAGAGAAATATGAAAAAATTTAAGAGTTGAGTTTTATCTCCTTGTGCTCATAATTTATCCATTTGATTTGTAACATTTCTACTCGATGAAAAGGAACCCTCCTTCATAATGACTTTCCCAAGGGTAAAAAATGTAAAAGCAAAAATATTCACAATAAAGCACATAGAAATATAGCAATTAAAATGGAATAGTAATAAAGTATCACATTGTGATACCTTCTTTTAAAGTAGAAAAGCTACATTTATATTACATGATTAATTTTACATGAAAAGATGTATAAATCCTTTCTCTTTCCTATGTGCCTGTAGTCAAACTTCTGCACATCTGAAATTAATATTTTGTGCCTCAATAGATAGGATTCACTCAATAGCAATGTCTTTTATTACTATTGCTCAGGCGTTTTTCAAAAAATCTTTATTATATCTTATTACAAAAGTAACGCATGTTTGTAACAATTCAAAGAATACAAATATTTATTAGTTACCTGTCAACACTTTTACTTTCCCCGCTCCTTTCATTGCCATCTACCTAGAGGTTTGCTAGGCAGTGCAAGCAGATTGGGTTTCAGCTTTCAAACTGTATTTATCAACTATACAAAGATGGATTTGGATATAGATACAGATATGGATAGATATATAGAGCTAGAGCTACAGCTAGAGATATACACAAACACATACATTTCATTTTTCCTTTTATAAAAACAGAATTTTTCACTATTTTAAAATATATTTTACTGATTTTTTACAGAGAGTAAGGGAGAGGGATAGAGAGTTAGAAACACGGATGAGAGAAAGACATTTGTCAGCCACCTCCTGCATGCCCTCTATTGGGGATATGCCTGCAACCAAGGTACATGCCCTTGACCAGAATCAAACCTGGGATCTTTCAGTCCGCTGGCCGATGCTCTATCCACTGAGGCAAACCGGTTTTAGCAGAATTTTCACTTTTGAATAATGTGTTTTAGCCATAATTCTAGGGCAATATTTACATAACAAATTGATGTATTTGACTGCTGCATTTTTGTCTTACCTATAGATATAATTTATTTAACAATTCCATATCAATTGACATTCAGGTTATTTCCAATTGGTTAAGTTGCTTCAATAAATATGCTGATGTAAATATCATAATCTGCAAGTGTTTTTGTTTTGTAGCAACATTTTCTTTTAGTAGGTCCTGATATATTATTTTCCCCAAAGTTTGCTCTAATATATTCTACTACTAAAAATGTATATGTGTGCTTTTCTCTCATACACTTGAAATCAATGAATGCTATCAATCTTTAAAGTAATTGATAATAGGTTAGAAAAAAAGGCAGTATTTTATGGTTTTAATTTTTATTCCTCTCAATACCAGTGATGTTGACCAGTTTTCTAATGCAATTTTTGACTATTTTTCTTTTTTTTTGTGATCTACCAATTTGTAAACTATGTTTATTTTCACTGAAATGTAAATTTAATGAATTTTCAAAAAATTATTTATGTTTCTAAGTTGAACTCTTGGTTCATTATGTCTACATTTAAATTTGGTAAACAAATAATTTAATTTATCTAAAATATATGACTATTTTACTTGATGTTTCTTAATACTTACTTTTCACAAGTAAAGGATACCTGTGTTTTCATTTTCTAACTTTACACTATTAGGCTATTTATCTTTAATGACATTTAATAATTTTTAATCTTTTGAGTTCATTGCTAATAAGTTATAAGAATCTGACTAGAACTGGCTTAAAATATAGGAAATTTGCCCTACCCGCTTTGGCTAAGTGGACAGAACATCAGACTGTGGACTGAAGGGTACCAGGTTCGATTCCAGTAAAGAGCATGTACCTTGGTTGTGGACACATACCCAGTAAGGCTTGTCAGAAGGCAGCTAATAGATGCTTCTCTCTTATAGATATTTCTAACTCTCTATCCCTCTCCCTTCCTCTCTATCAAAAAGCAATAAAATATATTTTAAAAAAAACTAGGAAATTTGTAATTTCACATAACAAAGAATAGAAAGTCACATGTTCAGGGTTTGTTGATCACATTATATTTCTAGGTCTATTCCTTATTGTGCCATCTTTACTTCTAGTGTTTCAATAAGACTTCGTCTGAACCAACAGAGACAACTAAGTCTCTTGTTCAGTAGGAAAGAATAAAAGAGAAAGGCAGAAAGAAAGATAGATCAAACTCTTCCCAAGTATTTGAAGTATCTTACTTCTATCAAATTTGATCAGTTGAGGGCACATGCCCACCTCAGGATATGCCATGTATTGCTCTTCCACCGACTGAGGAACATCAACTACAATTTGATAAATGAAGGGCCAATTTTGGCAGAAAAATGTGAAGCATTTTATATATATATATATAAAATTATCTGCACTGTAGCTACATGCAGGAAAATGATGAGTCTAACAAATATAACAAATTTCAATAGAACTATGGGTATAGCCAGAATATTTTTTAGACACAATTACATAAAGCAAGATGGAGGAGCAAGAAAGTTGGTCAATTATGATAGTTCAAGAAAACTTAGCTAGCACTGTTAGAACACAAAGTGTTTTGTGAAATATAAATGGAGGGTATTTTTGAGCTGAAGAACTACATGATCTTCATGTTAGATGTAAATGATCTTATTGCCCCATTATCACTTTCATTTAAATAAGCCAAATTCTAAAATGAGAACATCTGCCCCTACCAAACTGTCAAAATTATATTCCAGAGATAATTTCCTCATGCATACATTTGCATATATTTTTCTAATGAAGATCAATTTACTATAAAAAGTCAAACTTCTACCTTTGTGAAAACATTTTCTAATTGGAAAAACCAGTGAAAATATTAGGCAAATCACAATACATGTGATTCAACACAGTAAGGATGGCAATTCTTCCCAAATTGATTAATAAGTTTAATGCAATTCCTATCAAATTACCGCAATTTTTTATGAAGATATAGACAAGCTTATCTGAAACTTTATACAGAGTGGCATAGGTCCTAATAACGAATACAATCTTGAAAATGAAAGAATCACTCTATAAGATATTAAGTCCTACTACTAGTAAATAGCTACAATAATCAAGATAATGTAGTATTGGCATAGGGATCAATACATAGATCACAGTCTTAAATATAAAGTTATTATATATTAGAAAATTTACATAGGAAAAACCCTTCAAAATCTAGACCTAAGCAAAAAGTTCTTAAATTTGACATCACATGCATGCATGATCTATACAAGAAGAAATTGCTGAAGATGGTGGAATAAGTGAATACCTAAATTGCTGCCTCACACAACAATTTCAAAACTACAACTAAAAGACAGAATGGACATCACCCAGAACCACAAGGAAGTTGGTTGAGTGGAAATTCTAAAACTAGAAGGAAAGAGAGGGGCTCACAGAAACTCAGAAGAGCTGCAAAATGCTGAGGTATGAAGATGTGCGCGTGATGAGAGTGGGACAGCAGAGTGCCTGGCTGTCTTCCTCTGGTGGGAGGAAGATGGAGACTCCCAACTGCACCGAACCCCTTATCCTACCGCACTGAACTCCAGTTCTGGGTGAGACTCATATGGGGGAAGTCTGGACTGTGAAAAGGAAGGAGTGCACAGAGATTTAGGGGAGCCCTGAAAGGGCAGTAGTCTAGAGGTGCGCACACCAATGCATGCAGAGAAGAAGGACTGCTGATTGTGCCGCTGGTTTTCTCTAGTGGTGGGAGATAGAGCCTCCTAACTCAATCACTTCTAACTGCACTGAACCCCAGTTTCAGTGGAGACCCTGCGGACCCAGATTCAGGCGGGTCCCAGAGCGCAAGGGAACCAGAAAGGCAGCAGTCTAGAGGCACAGGTATGTGTGCACAGAGATGGCTGCAACAATTACCAAGAAACACTTGAGACTCAGGGGACGTGTAGGGTGGGGATGACTGGAAGCCAAGGTGGTCTGCTAAGCCCTGAGACCCCACCCCACACAAGCTCGACAGAAAGACTTTTGCAGTTTTGCAAGTCTTGCATCATAAGGCTGATTCCAACACAGAAGTTTTCCCAGCATAGTGAAAATGCGGAGACAAGGAACAGATCACAAAGGAAAGAAATGGAGGAAAACAAACAACTGAATATAGAGTTCAAAAACATGGTTATAAGGTTTTCAAGAATTTCCTAGGAAAGATGGATAAATTCAGCAAGACCCAAGAGGAGATGAAAAGGACCAAATAAAAATTAAATATACAATTAAATATACACTGACTGAGATAAAAAAAAAAATGTTATACAGAGAACTAACAGCAGACTAGAGGAACACAAGAATCAAGTCAAACATTTAAAATACAAAGAATCAGAAAACACTCAACTGGAAAAGAAAAAAGAAAAAATAATCCAAAAATGTGAAGATAGTGCAAGGAGCAACTTCAAGTGTGCCAACATCCAAATTACAGGGGTGCCAGAAGAAGAAAAAGAGAAAGACACTGAAAACCTATTTGAAGAAATAATGACTGAAAACTTCCCCAACTGGTGAAATAAATAGACTTCAACTCCAAGAAGCACACAGAACCCCAAATAAAAGGAATCCAAAGAGGAATACACCAAGAAACATCATAATTAAAATACCAAGAGCAAGGACAAAGAGAGAATATTAAAAGCAATAAGATAAAAACAGTTAATTACGTACAAGGGAGCACCTATATGATTGTCAGCTAATTTCTCAACAAAAACTTTGCAGGCCAGATGGGAGTGGCAAGCAATATTCAAAGTGATGAATAAGCAACAACCTATAACCAAGATTACTCTACCCAGCAAAGCTATCATTCAAAATTAAAGGGCAGATAAAGAGCTTCACAGACAAGAAAAAGCTAAAGGAGTTCATCAATACCAAAACAGCATTATATGAAATACTGAAAGGTACTCTTTAAGTAAAGGAAGACGAAAAAGGTAAAGATAAAAATTATGATCAACAAATACATATCTATCAACAAGTGAATCTAAAAATCAAATGATTTAAAAATCTGATGAACAGAATAAACTGGTGAATATAATAGAGTTAGGAGCATAGAAAGGGAGTGGACTGACAATTCTCAGGGAGAAAAGGGTGAGGGGGTTCAGGGAGAGAATGGACAAAATTCATACACCTGTTGATGAGGACAATGTGTGGGGAGGCGAGGGCAGAGGGAGAAATGGGAGCCGGGTGGAGGGGAGCTATGGGGTGGAAGAAGAGAAACAAATGTAATAATCTGAACAATAAAGATTTAAATTTAAAAAATAATAAAAAATAATTAAAAATAACAAGAAGAAATTGCTAAAGTGGACTTCATCAATATTAAATATTTTTTTTCTCAAAAATAGCTAGGTTAGAGAGAGTAAAAAAAAATAATAAGTTTAAAACACTCAAAATTTAACACTAGAAAAAATAAATAAAATTAGAAAGTAGACTGCAGACATAAATGAAAATTTCACTGAACAGACTATACATATAACCAATAAACACATAAATATAATTTCAGAATCCTTAGCCTTTAGGGAAATGCAAATTAAGCCACAGTGAGATATTACTACTGATCTATTAGAATAGCTAAAATAAAAATGTGACGCCATTACCAAATTCTGGTGAAGGTGTAGAGAAATTTAATCATGTCTTTATTATTGATGGGGCTATAAAATGGGACAGCCACTCAGAAAAAACTTTGGCAGTTTCTTATAACATTAAATATGAAACTGCCACATCATCCAGCAATTGCAATCTTGACTATTTATATCAGAGTAAATAAAATTATGTTTATTTTTTTAATATATTTTATTGATTTTTTACAGAGAGGAAGGGAGAGAGAGAGAAAGACAGAAACATCGAGAAAGAGACATCGATCAGCCGCCTCCTGCTTGCCCCACAGTGGAGATGTGCCCGCAAGTAAGGTACATGCCCCCGACCTGAATCGAAGCTGGGACCTTTCATTCTGCAAGCCGACGCTCTGTCCACTGAGCCAAACCGGTCTGGGCAAATTATGTTTATTTAAAAATCTACACATAAGTGTCCATAATGCCCAGATAGCAAATAGCTCCAACCTGGATACACCACAAATTTCTTTTGATAGTTGATCAGTTAAAGAAACTCTGGTATATCTGTGTCATAGAATATTCTCAGATATTAAACTAAATAAATTATTGACATCCACAATAACATGGGTAAACCTCAAGGGGTCTATGCTCAGTGAAAAATGAAAAACCAAACGGCGACATCTCAGAAACTGGTAGGGGAGGGAACTACAGAAAGCAGAAGCTATACACATCTACAGATAATGCGCTGCATGTAACTATGACTATACCATCCATTACTTAGCTTTTCTGATTGAAATTGGGGTAATATAATTTATCAGAATTCCTGTTTTCAAAGAGTACAAATTCTTAGCAGTCCCATCACAGAAGTATCTTTGTACTAGTATACTTTGCATATATGCAAGAAACTTGAAGAATTTTTCAAATTTAACAACAACCTGAAATAATTGCATGACCAATAAGAGTTACTGGGTCCCCCCAAAATTCACAGGTTGAAACCTACCCCTCAGTGTTAAAAGTAATTGAAAATTGGGCCTTTAAGGAGAAAAATAGGATTAAACAAGTTTACAATGGTTGACTGCTAATTCAATAGGACACATTTCCTTTAGGAAGAGGATGACATATCAGGCGTGTGTGCATACAGAGAAATGCCATGTGAAGACATTTTTGGTGAGAAGTTGGTCATCTGCAAACCAAGGAGAAATTAAACTTGCCAACGCTTTCATCTTAAACTTGCAGCTGCCCACAGGTCAAAAAACAAATTCCTGTCTGCGATCTTTTGTTATTGCAGCCCTAGCAGACTAATATACCAATATACCAATATTGAGTAAAGCTTAAAAACTTTAAAAAAAATCTTAATAAAGAAACAAGTGATCAATTTTGATAGTAAAATACTGAGTTATCTTCCCATTATAGGGTAATAAAAATCTTTACAAAAGAGTATAAAGCCAAAAAATGTAGGAGGTATATGAGTCAGTTAATTAAAAATAATATTTTCTACATTTTTAAATGATGTCTTTGCACTGCTTTTGAAAATGTGCCAGTTTTCCTTTTTGATCTTATTCTAAATAGTTTCATAATTAACTGTCATTTATAATCTTGAATTATTTTTTTTCTTAAGTACACTCTTCAGATTTTACATAACCTAAATATGCCCTCTTAAAAAGTGCCAGATTCAAAAAAACTGATTTGGCTCACTGGATAGAGTGTCGGCCTGTGGACTGAAGGGGTCTGGGTTGGTTCAATTCCAGTCAAGGGCATGTACCTTGGTTGCAGGCACAATTCCAGTAGGGGGCATGCAGGAGGCAGCTGATCAATGTCTCTCTCATCAATGTTTCTAGCTCTCTATCCCTGTCCCTTCCTCTCAGTAAAAAAAAAATCAATAAAATATATATTTTTTTAAAAAGTGCCAGATTTGAAACGAGAGTGAGCAAAATCTCAATATGACTCTTCATCATTCATTGTAGATAGTTTGAAAAGTATTTCAAAGGACTAAGGACTTCTAAAACAATATCTATGGTAGGGGATTGTTGTGTTAATTAAATTACACGACAAATATACAATGCCTAGCAGAGGCCAGCCCAGAGATATTATATCCTCACCCTATGAGTGTATAACAAATTACATGCACAAACACAATCATTTAGGCTAAGAAATATATTTTAATATAAAAAAACCTAAATAACAAACATATATTAACATATGCTTTAAAGGGGCTTTCGTGGTTCCTAATAAAGGCCCAGAAAATTTTGTTAAAAGGAACAAAATAGAGTCATTGGGATCCTGGATGAATAGGATAAAAGCCAAGGAAGATACTAAACTGAAAACTGAAAAATCCCAAACAGATGTTTCTGTTTTGTCCTGGTTTAGCCCACTCTGAGGAAGGAAGGAGCCCTCTCATTGACAACAACCTCAGTAAACAAAAACAGACACTTCTCACCCTGCATCTTCTCTGACCAGGAGCCCCCACCCCCACCCCTGCACGATACATTTGGCAGAAATACTTAGGTCAAATTCCCATTTCACAAAATCTTCAGAAATAAAAATAAAGATGCCTGCGTGTGTGCATATGTGCTTGTAATCTCCTTTCAACAGAAAAGTGAGCCATAATTCAGGTTGCTAGGACTTCATGGCAAATCTGCACAAACTTTATCCATGCAGTTGCTGCTCCCAGCTCTTCACTGGGTTAGTGTCCTCACTTTCAGTGTATTTCCTTTCAGTAATGTTTAGATCCAAAATCTTGTTTAAACTCGGTATTCCTTATCCTTCAATTTTTTGACACTTCTGTCCAATTTAATGTTTCCCTCTTTTTTCTCTTCCCTGAGTTCACTCCGGTGGGTATCTTCTCTCATGTTCTAGACTACATTTTTTTATATGAATTGTATGAGAGGTATAAAAAATGGTATGAAAAAAAAATTTTAAAAACTAGAGCAGAAAATAGGAGACATTTCAAAATTAAACGCAAACAGTAGTCCTGAGAGTACAAACACAAGCAGGTGGGAAGAGGAAGCTCTCCAACCACCAAGGCCAGAAGGACACTCAAAGGTCAATGTGTGGAGTGTGCAGCCAGGTTAGCAAATACTCTGCTCTCCCCTGGTCTGAGAAGCAAATAGAAAACTCACAGGAGACCTGACCAGTAGAGGAACACTAAATAAAATTGCCAAAAGTAAAAAAAACAAAAAACCACACACACACACACAAAGGTTTTCACCAAAAAATAGTTTCAGTTTAAAAAAATCACAATCATCCTGAGGCTGCAGCCATTAAAATTTCCACAGAAATAAATGTTCACATAGGGTCTGAGATATTGCTAAGAAATCCAGTTCTCTGCACCAAAGATATACATGTTAATTCTCTTTGGATTCTTTACTAACTGTGGGACCTGTTGGAAGTTATTCAACCTCTCTGAGTCTCAGTTTCCCATTGGTCAGTAGTAACTGGACATTCCTGACTATGTCATCAGATAAATTAAACAGATGAAAATTGCTGAAACAGTGGGACACACATAGGAAAACGATCACTAATTATATTTGGCTGGATTGCCCAGTTAAGTCTGTTTCACAGTTGATAAATAAGAAGCAAGCATGATGTATGCACAGGTTTCGATTTTTATTGAGAAGGTGCGCACCATTATCGATGAGCCATCTACACCGAAAGCAGCCTTCTTTGGTTTTCACATGACTCAGCTTTTCCATGGCCCAAGTGAATTAGAAAAATGAACCAGTTCTTGGAGAGACCCAAGTCCATAGTCATTTGAGGACTTCAGAAGGACAGTGAGATGGACCTGAACTATCATTTCTTCCCGGTGATAACTTAAACTACATCCAGTCCACTCCCAGGGGCTCCAGGAATAGGCCTGATGAATAAAGTGCAGAAGGTGCTTAGTCAGGCCCTTTACTCAAACACTCACAGCTTATTCTCCATGAAACCGCTTCTGAGAACTGATACTGAATCGCAGCATTTCGATAGATCGGATGTATTTTCTCTCCTCTCTGTACACTTCCTGTATGATGACAATAGAGAGAACTGGCTTAGATAACCTTAACTGGAACAACGTGTCTCTGGATAAATGGGACCATCTCTGGTTCAAGGTGCTTAGAGGTCTTCCCATGGGCATTGGGCTTCAGCCCGGGGGTGTGGCAGCTGGCTTTTACTTCCCTGAGGACTTGGTGACCAGTTCTCTACCAGCACGGCGCTGGGCCAGGGAAATACAGAGAAGACATTCATGGCCCACACCGCAAAGGACATACAGGGTCTTTGTGCAGGGAAGAACGCCAGGGATAGAACAAATGGAGCTTGTTTGAGGTCCATATTGAATGGAACGATAAGTAAAATGACAAAACAAATAAACACACATACCACACAGAAATAGCATATAGAAAATTCAGTATCCAAATCAGTCCTGTAGACCAGTCGTTCTCAAAAGTACCTGTGCATCAGAATCACCCAAAAGATGACTTTAGTTTTTCCTACGTTAAAATATATACATTTTTCCTTGCTGCGGGCACATCTCCCAGGGTCGGGTGTGCAGAAGGCAGCTGATCAATGTCTCTATCTCTCATCGATGTTTCTGACTTTCCATCCCTCTCCCTTCCTCTCTGTAAAAAATCAATAAAATATGTTTTAAAAATATGTACATTTTTATTGATTTCAGAGAGAAACGGAAAGAGAGATATAGAAACATCAATGATGAAATGCCAGAAACCAAACATTGTCTCACTAGGAATCGGAGACCAGAAGGCTGGTCAACCTTAATGGCTCTGAAAGGTCAGAGTTAATCACTCACTGTTTAGTTGAAACATTGTTAGCTGAAGCAGCCTCTACCTGTTTGTTTCATGTTAATTTCTGTTCTTGTAATTTCCTGCCTAAAGTCTTAATAAAAGGGAGAAAAATGCCAGAGCAAGGGGTAGTCCTTTCCACTAGAGCAGTGGTTCTCAACCTTCCTAAGGCCGAGACCCTTGCATACAGTTCCTCATGTGGTGGTGACCCCCAACTATACCTCATAACTGTAATTTTGCTATTGTTATGAATTATAATGTAAATACTTGTGTTTTCTGATGGTCTTTGGCGACCCTGTGAAAGTGTCCTTCGACCCCAAAGGGGTCGCGACCCACAGGTTGAGAACCACTGCACTAGAAGAAGGTTCCTGCCTGGCCCCCCAATATCGCCAGATTAATATTTTCTAGTCTCTCTCTTCATTTGCGTGCGGCCTCCTCCAGAACCCAAACCTTGAACCGGGAACCCTGAACCACTCGGGACGTGGAAAGGGGCTCCTACAATGAAAGAGAATCATTGATTAGCTGCCTGCTGCATGCCCCACACGGGGGATTCAGGCACAACCTGGGTATATGTCCTGACCGGGAATCCATCCTTGATCTCCTGGTTCATACATGCTCAACCACTGAGCAACACCAGCTGGACCCCTTTGCTCTTTTTATTTCCTGTTCACTCAGTCTCGGTGAGTCAAATTGGAATAGAGGGAAGTAAATACCAAACATTGCTAAATTTGGGCTTATGAAAAGAGACATATGAAAAGAGAAATGAGAAAGTCTCAGAGATTAAAATACCAAGTTATATTAAAAAGAGAAGTAGAGAATATCATTGCTTTTTTTTAAAACAAAAACATCATACACATTGAATATTTATCCTGGCGGGAGATTAATGAATAGTAAGTTATCTTATATATTTTGCAGATGTGGAAACTGAATCTTGAAGAGTCCACACAACTTTAACAAACATCTACATCTAATTAGAAACAAAATTGGTAACAAAGTAATTATTTATTTGGCTTGCTGTCTGTGCTTTCTTGTACATCACTGCCCCTCCACAGGTCTTATAGAGTAACTTTCCAGGTTTAGGATGGTGTTACAATGATTAAATGACTAATAGAAATGAGAGAGTACATTCTTGTCCCTACTAGTGAATGGCAATCATGAGTATTTCCTGTACAGAAGGTCTCTCACTATTACCCAAGCCCTACTTATTCTTCAAGGCCTGCCTCCTAGCTCCTCCATGAAGTCTTTTTTAATCAATGCCACAGTATGCATTTTTTCTTTTCCAAATTGTGTATTTCTGGTGTTATGGCAATTGAAGTATTCTACCAGGTATTATCTCTTGATTATTGTCTAATTGCTGTAATTTACAAAAATGGTACTTACCAAATAGTTATAATGATGCCGGGTGCCACTTTGAGACAGAACACTGATTTTGGAAATGCATACGTCTAGTATATGAAATTGAATTGTATTAATGCAAGGCAGATACCGAGAATAGCTGTACTGGAACTCATTAGTTAGAATTAGGCATTGCCTCCAAGATTCTCTCATTAACCATTGGTTATAGCAGACCTTAGCCTAAAGCCAATATAGAAAAAATTAGACATTGATATAATTCTGGATTCAGCCTCTATATAATCTATTTTAGAAACCTTCTAAAGAAAACATTGTCTCTGAGTAATATGCAATTAAGTAAAAATGTATACAAAAATTCAAAATAATAAGCTCACAATTTATGAAATTTAAGTTCAGGAAACTCTAATGATAAATGTAAAATAAGATCCAATCTATATTCTATTTATGTAATATAAACTTTTAAGAAATACTATACATATTCAGAGTTTAAGAAATAGATTACTGACATTTGGAGTGGTCAGAGATGAAACTTATCTGGCTCTAGAGAGAAGAATAGTATTTTAATAGGATTTAATCAATCTTTCTCAACTTTAATTCCGGGGATAATGGATTTCAGTTGTATCCAGAGAAAATTTGTTCAGAATAACTAAATTTTCTTTCTGAAGTTTGACTAAGTACTAGAAACATGCAACTAAGTTTTTCCAAAGCCTTAAAAAATGATAATTATTTTAGGATTTGGGACTATTGAAATTTTTGCATATGTGATGGAATTAGACCAGATTTAATGCAATCCCTTCATACCTATATCTGTGAATCATTTTTGCATATTAACTTATTAAAATTCTACTAAATATCTAAGTATTTCTAGGTTAGCATGGAATATATTACTGGGACTTTTTGCTAAAGAGTAAAGAAAAAAGAAGTGTGAAAGAGATCTAAAAGATAAGCAAGCATTTCTTCACATTTCGGAGAGTGATTACAAAATATGAAACACTACTTCTCAGCCAGAAAAAATGTTTGTAAAATTATTTAAGCTTTTGGAGCTTGACTCTGTCTTTTATTAGTAAAGTGACAATTAATTCAAGTAAGTCTTAAAGAACCATTTATATTTTGTTTATTGCTATGTACCCTGTGTCTCTTACTGTGCCAGATATACACAAAAACATGTTAAATAAATTGGCCATATCTAATATTTCTATACTTAAACTAGGTATAGGTAGTTTAAATTTGCAATGACATCTAAGAAATGTAGCTCATGAAAATCCACTAATGAGCCATATTTTAGTTAAAACAAAATTAGCATGTTACCTGAAAAGCTTGTTCTGTTAGTATTTTACCTCTTTGAGATATTAGCCACTGATTGGTCCCTATATTTGAAATAATAAAAGCATAACTATATGCCTAACATAATTAGAATCACCCATTTTTTTATTTTCTACAAATATGAGAATATTAAAGCATAACAATAATCATCCATGAGATTTATCATTTTTATTCATCTTTTGAACCTACTAGTTTGGTTTTTAAGAGTTTGGGTTTACCTTGTGTATACATTCTTCAGTTACATATACTTTCATCACTATCACTAAACAAGTCTCAACTTAGAAGGATTCCAGAGATAGTGCTAGAGAAGTTATGGTTGACAAAGACATACCCAAATTAACTACATATATACACATCATCCTGTTTTCTTGGACCATCTAAAGAATCCAAGTGTGTTATTGATTTTGTCAGACTTTTCTTTTCTGTGAATATCAATATTCCTTAATTGTGCCCCATAGGCATCTGGAACAGGAAGAAGTACTGAAATATAACTTTAGAGATGCTTAGGACAATGGTGTCAAAGGTAGCCAATAAGGTAGCTAATAAGGTGTCTCTGGTAATATTACCACAGACATTGGTAATAGCAATATATTGCTGACTCTGTCTTTAGTACTTTATCTATTATCTTAGTGGGGATCTGTACATATAAGATATTGTATTATTTATTTTATGTAGTTCTTTTATATATTGTACATAATTTTTTCTCTAAACCAATCTCCTTTCCATTTGTCTTTAACAGTTTTTTTACAAAAATGCAAATGTAATTACTAAAAGAGTTAAATATGGATACTTATATTAATCTTTTAAATGTAGAAGTCTAAGCATTAATGCCAAGAGTATATATATATATATATATATATATATATATATATATATATGTGAG
>PVJN01043013.1:0-17989 GCA_004026805.1 Lasiurus borealis | reverse complement strand
TGTGCCAATATCTAAAGGTTCAATCCTCTGCTTCCAGAGGCTGCAGTGAGTGTACACAGGGGGTCAGTGGTTGATGCCAGGGCTAACGTGGCTGCTGGTACCTGAGCCTAAGGTCCTGAGCTCAGCCAAGCCAGGCTGGAGATGGGGGAGGGGGGTAGGAAGGGTGGGGGGTGGGAGGTGGGAGGTAAGCGCATTGTTCAAAAACCATGAGGTAGGATCTTGGTAAGATTGCTTCAGAGTTGGGGGTGTCTGCCATTGAGGGAACTAAGTGGCGATGGGTGGGAGATGCAGGCGCAGGAGTTTTTGGTGGAGGGGTAGCTGAAGGGCAGCTTGGGCCTGCACCGGGCTCTGTCCAGTCCCCACAGCGGGAAACAGTCGGCATCTCTAATGGTTAGTGTGGTCAACTGCCTGCTGGGGAGCCTTCGGTCAATCATGAGTCCACTAAGGGTCTCAGTCTCCCCATCCAGGAGCAAAGGGAATGGACTAGGTGGGCATCTCAGGTCACTTCCTGGTTTGACACCTGATGACCTTCTGACCTGATCTAAGGAATGCTTAGGAGGTGGTGAGAGTCCGCTGCCTCCACGCCAGCCTTGGCAAGGTCATTCGGCAGCCTTACCCTACTACGATGAGGAAGAGGATGTGAACTTTGCCCTAGCCAACCTGAGGGGCCACCCAGAGCAAAAGCACAGGGATGTAAGGTGCGGGGAGGCAGGGTCAGGTGGAGGTGGGGTTTAAGCTCCGGGCCGTGCCTGAGAGTGGACCCTGTACCTCAGAGGCCCTGTCATTAATTAAGAGCTGCATCTCAGATTCTCTGAGAGGCACCAGTCCTTGCAAGACTCTTCTGCACCTCCTGGGCTTTGCCTGGCTGTCCCCTCACCTGGGATCCCACCAGCCTGGGGAATACCTACCCTCTCTCTAAGGTTTGAGCGTACCTCCCCCCTGTAGCTTCTCCTGACCCTCTGTAGCAGGGACTGCCATCCCCGTCCGTGCAAGGCCCTCTGTGTAGACGTGTGTGCAACATGGCCTGGCACAGAAGGTTCTCGTAACCATCTGCTGAGAGAAGGATGGAAAGGGCGGAGGGCTCTGTCCTGAGGACAGACTCCCCCAAGTCCTTCTCCACCCTGGAACACTCTCACGTCAGGAACTAAGGTTTGTAAGAAAACAGCTGGAATTCCAATGTCAATTGACACCATACTTCTGACAATACCGTGCATGGAATGCCACTCCCCACCCTGCCCCTGCCAGCCAGGCCTTGGGAACCTGAGAGCCCTCGTGCCTCATGGTGCCTGGCAAAGCTGGCACTTGCCCCAGGCAGCCGGGATGTTCAATCCCAGCTCCACTGATGGTCTGGTGGATTAATACCAGGTGTCACTTGATGGCTGGCAGACAGACTGGTCAACGGGGATGGGGCTACTTTGGGAAGCAAGCCCACTCTCTCTTAGCCAGCTGCCTGCCCAGTCAGGGGATGGCCTAGCCCACCTCCCCAGTTTTGGGCTTCCCTCAAGGGAAAGCTGACCAGGCGAGGCTACTTCTCTGGCCTTTGGATCTAATGGCTTTAGACAAACATGCAAAACGAAATCCTCCTCCTCTTCCTCCTCCTCCAGTGTCTGTGGGCTTGACAAGCAAGAAGAGTGTTCTGGCCGAGGAGGTGCAGGGGATCCAGCCAGAACACTCCAAGGACAAAGGGTGGCTGAGCCCACACACAGAGGAGATCTGAGGAGTTAAGAGACACCTTAAGGTCAGAGGTGAAGGCGTCTTCAGCAACCATCAGTCTGTCTTGCTCTGGGCAGACGTGGTGGATGCTGAGCCTCAGAGGGAAGGAGCTCGCCCAAGGTCACATGGTGAGCAGTAAGTGGCAGGACAGGACTCCTGTCGAGGACGCTGGACAATGGGTCCCTTCTGTGGCTCTTAAGAATGGCCTTCAAAGAAGATAAAGGGCTGAGCTGGGAAAGCAGGGCAGGGTGGGAAGAATGTAAATAAAGTTTACACGAAACTGGTGGGGCTATAGATGCTTTCTGTCTGTGAGAACACGCCACCCCCTCTACCCTAGGCACGGATGAGGATGCTGAGGCCCAGACAAGTGACATGATTGCCAAGGCCGCAAGACCTGTCCCCTGCTTCCTCCCTGCACCCAGCTTAGCCGCTGGACTACAAGCTTGTTACTGTGAGGACAGATCAAGGTGCTGTCCGTCCCTCAAGAGTGGTCCTACTATCTGGCCTTAGCGAAGGAATAGCTGTGTGTGGCATGGGGCATGCCAGCCCCTCTTCTCTGGTACAATCAATCAGTCCTCTTGGGAAGTGCCCTCTGACCAGGCCTCAGACAATGGGATACGAGGAGGAATGAGATTCCGGGAGGAACTCAGAGCTGCCAGTGTGATGATGGCTGTGCTGTGGAAGCTCAGGGGGTGGGCGGGCTGCCTGGGTTGGCCAGGAAGTCCCACCTCTGAGGCTACTGGCTTCTTACCCCAGAAGAGCACAATTCACCTGGAGACAGGACCGTGGAGATCTGAAAACTTCACTCATGAGCACCTGGATTGCTAGGTTACCACCACAATAGGGAGAGTGAGGGGCTGCATGGAGTGGCGAGAAGTTGAGGACCCTGGCTATTGTCAGCATGGCCAGTGGTGTGCACCTGCCCCTGCTACTCCACTGACCGCCCTCTCTCTGGCTTTGGCCGCCTTCGGCTCGGCCTCCCAGCCCCGTTGCTGTTTAGCTTATCGAATTTTCCTCAGCTGTGGTTACTAACCTGCTTCTTTTGAGCTGCCAGATCTGAGGGTGGACAGGCACCATTTGTCCTTAGTGCCTTCCCAGCTGGTTAGAAATCCCTTCCACGTCCTCCCTGGCAAGGTGGTCAGTCAGCCCTGGTGCACATCCCCAGGACGAGACACTCCCTACCTATGGAGTCCGTGCTAGGCCGCTCTAATTCCTCACCAGCTCTGACTCTTAGACAACGTTTCTTCTCACTGAGCTGGAATCTGCCGTCCATAACCACCCATCTGAGAACCCCGACCACGTCTGCTCCTTCTGCCCCGATGGTCCTCAAAAGACTTGTGGCTCCACCATGTCTCCACACATCTTCCCTTCTCCCGGAACGTCCAGGCGTGCCTGTTTCCTGCAAACGGCTCTGCGATGGGTCACTGTCCCTCTCAGGGCGGAGCCCAGCGGACTGGGCGGGGCTGGCCTGAGTAGAGAGTACAGACTAGTCTCTCCTTGCTTGACGGCACTGATTGGACTGTCTGCCTGGCCAGCCGCACACGGGCTCCTGAGAGTTGCATCCCAGCAGCTCTGCCATGTGGCCTCTAAAACCGGCGACTAGAGCAGAGAGGACTTCCCTGGTCCTGGTACCGTGCTGTCCTGTGTGGAGGGCCTCGGTTTGCATACCCTAACTCTGTCACCAACTCTCTATCTGTCCTTAGGGGACACCTCCTCTCTCTCGGCCTCTGTTCTCCTTTCAGTAAAATGGGTTTTAGACCAGTGGTTCTCAACCTTTCTAATGCTGTGACCCTTTAATACAGTTCCTCATGTTGTGGTGACCCCCAACCATAAAATTATTTTTGTTGCTACTTTATAACTGTAATTTTGCAACTGTTATGAATCGTATCTGTGTTTTCCAATGGTCTTAGGCAACCCGTGAAAGTGTTGTTCGACTCCCAGGTTGAGAATCGCTGTTTTAGACAATCTATTGGGTCCCATCTTTGGTTGACTGA
Organism: Lasiurus borealis; assembly: GCA_004026805.1. Taxonomy (NCBI): domain Eukaryota; kingdom Metazoa; phylum Chordata; class Mammalia; order Chiroptera; family Vespertilionidae; genus Lasiurus; species Lasiurus borealis. The sequence goes on along the minus strand of PVJN01043013.1, from coordinate 14,282 downwards.
TGAAACTCTCAACCAAAACACTCTTTTCTTATGTTGGGGCTGCCTAACCTGACAGCAATGCCTCGTGGGTCAGAAAGACCCGACAGTTTACAAAGCAGCCACAAGTGCCAGCAGGATTCTCCCGGGAGTTCCTTACAACCTTCGTAAAACACCAAAAATCAGACTTGTCCGAACAGCAACCTAGCACATAAGCTGGCCTCGAGTCCTGACCTTACAATTTAGGCCAGCCAGGCCCCTCTCTGTGCCTCAGTTCCTTACCTGCAAAATGGGGACAATCTGTTTTTTTTATCAAAGGGTTGTGGTGAGGTTTGAGAGAGCAGGTATGCGAAGAGCTTCACGCGGTCCCTGGCTCACTCAGATGTGACCGCGATTCCTGGTCATTCAACATAAACCCTAGGAAGAGGCCCCTCCTTTTTGGGGAGGCAGAAGCAGAACACAAAGAAGCCTCTGTGTCTCGGGGGGGTGAGATCAAACTGGAAAACCCAGGCTTGAAAGAACTCGCGCTGGCAAGTTTCCCGGGGGGCCGCCGGCCGGTCTTTCTGCCACAGACGCGAGAGCGGCCACGCGTGCCGGAGGCTGTGGAGAGGGGCTGTACTCACTTCAGGGACAGGGAGTAGTCATGCTTGCTGGTCTGGCTGTTCCGGACGAGGTAGCTGCACTCCTTGCAGAGACGCAGCAGGTTCTCGGCCTCTCCTCTGCTGATGGCTCCGTGATACCATCTGGGGAGAAGAGAGAGGGTCAGCACCCTAGGCCAGGACCCCACAGCTGACACCCTGAATCCTGCTCCTCCCCCTCAGAAGGCAGCTGTCACAGCCAGGGCCTCCTTGATATAAAGCAGGTGTGTTTGTGCATCATGTCCAATCATTCACAGACATTTACCGAGTGCCTGCTGCCTGCCAGATCCCGGGGAGAGGACCGTGAACGAAAACCCAGTCACCTCCCCCAGGAAGCTGACATTCTAATGCAGGTGCTACGGAGGAGACAGAGCGGGGCTGTGTGGTCTGGAGCTCTCTCTCGGTAGGGACGGCTGTCTTAGGCAGTGGCCACGGGAGCCTTCCGGAGAGAGTGACATTTCAGCGTGGGCCTGAAGGAAGAGCTGGAGGGAGCCTGAAGGACAGCAGCTGGAAAAGAGCATTCTGGCAGAGGAATGGGCAGCAAAGGCAGAGGCCACGGCGGGAGTGCCTGCTGGGTTTTGGAAACAGTGTGGAGTGAGGCTAGGGAGGGATGGGCGTCAGGACGAGGCCCAAGAGACCATGACGCAAGGTCAGGTCTGGGGGCCTTGTGTGCTCTGTGAGGCTTCTGGCTTTCTCCATCCAAGTGACACCAAAGCCACAGCAGGTGCTGACAGGAGGGACATGCGTTGATTCTGAGACATCTGCAGGACAATGAGCAGTGCTCATCGCTCAGGAGGGTGGCCACCCCATTGCTCCGGCCGCGTGAATCTGGCCTCGACGGGGCACGACGGGACCCAGCACCACTGCTTTTGGACACTGCATGGTTGAGCGGGAGAGTCAGAAGGAGGGGTGCAGGGGCTGGTGGCCTGAGGTGCCCCACTGCGGGACAAACGGGGAAGAGTGACTGTTGAGAAAGGAAAAGCTGAAGGTACAAATTCAGTGCAAGAGTGGAGACCCTAAGATGCCAGTTAGTGGGCATACTCATTTCTGGGAAGGTGGTGAGAGATGGGGCCAGGAAGAGAACCAGAGGTGCTGGACAGCGAGGTGGGAGAAGGCTTTGGCTGCAGAGGCACAGACGGTTGGTCACTGGCCAACCAGGTGGTCTGGGGCAAGCAAGCAGCTTAACCTGGCTGAGCGTTGATTCTCTGTCAAGTTAGGGTCCCTCCATCCCTGTTTTGGGGCTGAAGATTAAAGGGGATGATACATAAAAGGACTTACGCAGAGCCCAAACCGGTTTGGCTCAGTGGATAGAGCATTGGCCTGCGGACTGAAAGGTCCCAGGTTCAATTCCGGTCGGGGGCATGTACTTTGGTTGTGGGCACATCTCCAGTGTGGGACATGCAGGAGGCAGCTGATCAATGTCTCTCTCTCATCAATGTTTCTAACTCTATCCCTCTCCCTTCCTCTCTGTAAAAAATCAATAAAATATATTTTTTTAAAAAAGGACTTACACAGAGCCTGGGATGGGATGAATTTCTATGAATGGCTGCTATAAGCTTCAGCAGAACGAGGCTGAACTTGCAGATGGCCCTGGGAAACTTCCCCAGTGATCATATTTCTGGCTGCTGCCTGCCCCATAGGCTGCATTTAAATTCTCAGGTGTAAGCGGGATGCTGCCTCCTGGTCCTGGCCACACCATGAGTGCCCTGCCAGCAGCCCTGAGCGTTCAGTTACAGACATTTTCTTAGAAACACTGCCTTTCACCGTTCGCTTCCTGCCATTCACAAGGCGGTGCGCTGAACAGGAGCAGCGGTGCCGATGATGTAATGATGAACAAAAGGAAGCCCGGCCAGCCCCAGGGAAGCAAGGGCTGGAGAGCAGGTATGAGCAGCATGTGACTGAGTCACCGGCGGCCCAGGAGATGACCACTCACAGGTCAGCCCTGGGGCTGGACAAGCGGCCAAGGGAGAAAGTAGGGAAGTGTGCAGACCGCAGAGACGCCTTCCCTCCTAAACCTGCACAGAAATGAGGGGGAACGTGAAGCTGGGGCTGCACTAATCAAACACTTGCAGGGGCATGAAGGCTCAGGTGTGCTTTAGAAAGGCCTGTCAAGGATGGCGCTGACTTTAGAATCAAGAGTGAACAGTTGGGGAAGTTGTTTTCTGGGAAATTTCACCAGTGTAACACACCCCCAGCGAGCTGACAGAAACTGTTTTATTAGGAAAACAGGTTCCAGCCATTTAAAGCAGGAGTCCGCAGGGAGGGCCTGAAGTGGCCTCTGGGGCAATGCTGCCTGCCGTGTGTCCTGCCCGGAGCCAGGAGCAAGCAGGCTCTGGGGAGTGGTTGTGGTCGGGCCTCCCAGGGGGGTAAACAGGATAAGCTGATGGTTCCCTCCTAGGGGGCTCCAGCTGCTCCAAATGGAGAGAAAGGCAGGGGACTCAGTGGAGGCTCAAGGAGACAGAGTTTGGGAGAGAAGCCACTGGCCAGGAGACAGGATGGGCCAGAGTGGTCTTGTAGAGGGCTGGGGGCCAACTACTGGTCCCGAGCAGGCTCTGTGGGACTGAAAAGAGAGTCCAGGCAGAAACTATCTTGGGGGATGTGCTGGACTCAGTGGAACTGGCCCATCAGGTCAGAACCACAGGGGTTAAGGGCCAACCATCGCCATCCAGCCCATCCGATATACATTAGCTCATCCAGTATTTACGCACCACTCACTCTATCCTTGATCTCATGGGGCTGATACAAGGAGAAGGAGGATCAACAAAGAGATCCAGGAAAGGACTGCAGATAGTGACAAGTGCTATGTAGGAATCCTGGAGGTGTGGGGGCTGTAGTGTCTTTTAGTGTGAAGGAGGCTTCCAAGAAGATGACATTTGACCTGAGACTCCATCGTGAAAAGGATCCAGTCATGAAAAGGGCCAAAGAAAACACGCTTTCTGCGGAGGAGCCAGCAAGGGCCAAGGTCCCGAAATAGGAATGAACTCGGGATGCTCATGGAGCAGCAAGGATGGTCCGGCACTGTGAGCCTGGGCGTGGTGCTGGATGAGGGTGGAGAGGCCTTGTGGGCTAAGGGATGAAGTCCGAGTTCCTTCTCAGTGTAGTGGAGGGCAATGAGAGTTTTAACCAGTCAACTACAATGTGTCCAAAGTGGAAACCATCCCCACACGCCATGATATGTTGAATTTAATTGCATCTATAGACACTTATGGCGTACAAAAGGTCAATCTGAGATTGTTACTTGCTCTGGACGATCTTATGAAATCAACCAGGCTCCCTGAAGAGGGGCCAGAGGGGTTGTGAAGCAGGACACAAGTCAGGAGACTTCCGCAGTGGTCGACGGGAGGTGGCCATGGAGATGGTAGGACGGAACAGACTCCGGCTGTATTTTGGATGAATAATAGGCAGAACTTACTGATGCATTAGATGCTGATGTCAGGCAAAAAGAGGGCTGAAGATGACTCCAGGTCTGTGGCTTGAGTAACCAGCCACATGTTACATGTGGTGCTATTTATGGAGGTGGGGAAGCTGGGGAAAGAGTGTCTAGGAGATGATGAGGAGCCCAGATCCAAACACGTTAAATTTGAGATGCCCATTCGTCAGCCAAGTGGGGATGCCAAGAAGGCAGCTGGATGTGGGAGTCATGTGTTCTGGGAGAAGTGTGGGCTGGGATGTGCGCTGGTGAATCACCAGATCCTGAGCCCCGGACAGTCCATCCTTCAGGTCAGGCTGAGGTGAGGAGGCAGGAGGAAAACCCGGAGCAGAGTGTCTGTGAAGGAGGGATCTGGCTGCCCTGGAGGACAGAGGCTGTCACCTGGTGACGGGGCAGGAAAGGGGAGCAGACTGTGGTGGGTGAGAGAGAAGGGGAGGTGACGAAAGGGAGAGAGAAAGCGCTGGCAGCTCTTTGGGGACTCCGTCCATTCAGCAGGCAGCTATTCCTGAGCATTTACTATGGGCCAGGCACCGTACTGCACACTGGGAGGAAGCAGCGGTGACCCAAGCAAGTTCCAGCCCTCACAGAACTTATGTTCGCAACAGGGGCAGGAGCTAGAGAGGATCAAGATTTTATTTATTTACTTTTAAGAAGTTTGTTTTAAAGAGAGGTTCATGACTAGAACATGTTTATGGGATGATGGTAATCATGGCGCAGGACAGAAGAGGCTGTGGGCTGCCTCCAGGAGGTGGAGGAGAGGGGTGTCCCCTGAGCAGCTGAGCAACTCTTCCACTGTCCCAGGAGGGAAAGCAGACGTGTGACTGCTCCTCCTCAACAGCCTGGAGGACAGCCCCCTCCAGTGTGGCAGCCTCCGCCCCCCCCTCCCCTGTGCCTCCTGAACATGGAGGCACCAGCAGACAGACAGGGACTGAAAAGGGATTAGGCGATCCTCTCTGTCTGGGTCACTGGGTTTTTACCTGAGCACACCTCTTGGTGATGAGTCAGGGCCTTCATAGGCCAGAATAATCCTGGGAAGAAGAGATGATGGGGGAGGGAGAGTCAGCTTTGACTCTGAACTTGGCCAAGGGCCTTATTGGGCGGCGAGGGGAAAGGAAAGAGGGCAGAACTGTTTTTTGAGGGCCCCAACCTGGGGAAGAGGGTAGGCTGGGCTGCTGACCTCACACTGACCTGGGTCAGGATGCACATTGAACAGCTCCTGGCATCTCTGGGTCATATTGTGTTTGTTGATTAAAAAGTAAACAGTTTGATCAGACATAAGCAAAACCTGCCACCCAATCTACGTGTCTATGAGAAACGGTGAACACAACGCCCCCTCCCCAACCTCCCACACCCATGTGCTCAGGACAGCAGGCGAGGGGCAGGCTCAGAGGCTGCAGATTCCCGAGGATCGCACATGCTTAACAAAGGCTCAGGAGCACATGACATCATTGGAAAACTCTGCATCCTGCTCACCAGGCCAGCATTTCCTGTGAGGGATACACTGTCGGCTGTGCTGGGACCAGAATCCCCTGGGCGGAGACCGATATTGTTTGTGATCTTATAAGGAACCAGCTTGGTGTCAGCTAATCTCTTGGCGGACCGAGTGCCTGCTCTGTGCCAGGCGTGTGCTAAGGGTGGAGGCAAGATTGTGCACAAGGAAAGGGAAGCGAGGGGAGCGTCTGAGGACTGGAGTTCAAATCCTGTCTCTGCACTGGAACCTGGGAGCCTAGCAAAGGCTCAGCCCCGCTTGGAGTCCTGATTTTCTCATCTGTGCCATGGGGATGATAACCCACCTATCACACATTTGCTTGTTAAGAGGATGTTATGCCTGAAGGTACCAGCACAAGATCCTGGACCTGCTTTATCATGTTAACCACTCTAGTTCAGGCATATGGAATGCAGTCTGGGGCAATTCAGCGTGAGTGGCAGGCTTGGGAGGTGGGACCTCATGCAGGTCATGGGGAGCCACTGAAGTTCTCAGAGCAGATCAGGGGCCTGTTCACATTAAAACCCTGGCAGAGCCGAGACCAGTTTGGCCCAGTGGATAGAGCGTCAGCCTGCATGCAGACTGAAAGGTCCCAGGTTTGATTCCGGTCAGGGGCATGTACCCTGGTTGCGGGCATATCCCCAGTAGGGGAAGTGCAGGAGGCGGCTGATCGATGTCTCTCATCGATGTTTCTAACTCTCTATCCCTCTCTCTTCCTCTGTAAGAAATCAATAAAATATATTACAACAAAAAACAAAACAAAACAAAACCCCTGGCAGAGAAGAGAGACGATCATCATGGTTAAGGGGAGGACAGGAACCAGAAACAGGCCTTAGCAGCAGTGTTAGGGGAAGGGAGGAGGCGAAGGGGCTTCGAAAACCAAGAATGCCAAAGCCTTGCACGAATACCAGGCAGGTGTGGGGCTAAACATCACAAGCTAGAACATAAATCTAATTTACAATCAGGGGGCAGGATTTGGTATGCATTTAGCTATTCATACACTCATTTGCTGAGTGATGAAAACAAAAACTGGGATGTCAGAGGACGGGGTGAACTGTGTCCCTCATACTAGTCCCCAGAAGTAGGGGAGGTGATGCCGTGTGGACGGAGAAAGCACCTGCCACTGACCTTATGGTGGCCTTGGCCTTCCGTAAGCCTCAACCTGCCAGTCTGTCTGTGGAGGCAGGGTTGGGATGGAGACGGAAAGACCCTGAGCGCTAACATTTTCTCAGTCGGTGAGTTTTTAAAACAAGATAAAGAACGGGAAGAGCAGTGAACACGAACAGGGAGCCGAGGTTGGGCCCTGTCTCTGAGAACTTACATTTGCTTCTCCAAGGGGACAGCAGGATCCACTCTTTCTCCCAGGATTCCACAGAACTCGGGGCTCCCATGTTTGATGGGCTTGAAGCCCCCTCCGGGAGCTCGAAGCTGGCGCCGCCGGTCCCGGGAAGGCGAGGGGGATGACTGCCGTTTCTCGCTGCCGTTGAACTGGGCTGTGGAGAGAGAGTGCACAGTTACCGGAGCTCGGCCTGAGGAATTCCCAGGGTGCACAGTGGGGTACGAGTCGACTGACTGTTCTCCTTGGGCTTTACAATTCGCAGAAGGAAGAGCTCCCAGCAATGAACAAACATGGCTCTCAGGATGTGCGCCTCCTAAGACAGGGCACCAAGGTGCTGTTAAAGCCAGGCAGTACTTCCAGGGTCTGCAGAAGCCACTGAGCTCAGCCTTAGCCCCAAAGGGAGCCCCTGCAACCTCCAGCAAGGAGCGGGACCCGGCACTCCTGTGTGGGCTCAGTCCCCTGCGAAGTTCTCAGGAAAGAAAGTTATTCCCCATTTTGTGCTAAATATCTGTCTCCAAGTGGCTCCTCTTCTCCTCCCATTCTCCCATCCCACCAGAGCCACAGTGACCCCCCTGACCCCCCTTCTGCTGGGACAACCCTACAGAGTTCCAGTCAGGGTCATGTGGCATCCCCCGGTCTGCATCTTTTCACTCTGTGTCCCCTGGGGGGTGGTCCTACACAGCCAGACCTGCCCTGGGGTCAGCCCCCAGGTAAGGCTGTTCCCACCCCCCAAACCCCCACCCCCGTGGGTGTGGGGAAGATGACTCTGGAGATAATGCACAAGCAGCAGGAAACACCAAGCTGAAATGAGCTGCTAGGAGGATTCCTGGAGATCAGCAACTCCACCCTGCAAGAACCTCTTAGGGCCTCGGTTTCCTCCTGGGGCTGTTTTGAGGATTCAGTCACGTGTGTCATGTGGTCTGTGTTGGATCAGTGTTATTTTGCATTTGTATTTTACAGATGTTTATTATCATGCCTGCTCAATGTGAACACGGCACTGGTCACCTCACGTAAGCGACTGAACTGATCTGAGCTCCTCTCCTAAGCCTGCCCTGGCTAGCTGGGAGCCTTGGCTGTCACTCAGCCTCTCTGAGGCCCCATTCCTCCATCACCGGGCTGCTGTGACGACCAGATGAGGGAACACATCCTAAGGGCCTGGCGCCCGCAGAGCGCTGAGTCAACCGGGCCAGGGCCTGCGAAACAAGGTTCCCAAAGCTGTGACTAGCCGCTGGCCAAAGGACACACGTCTCCGGCCAAGCAACACACTCCCCTGCCGCCAGCAAGCAGAGTGGCGAGCGGTCCTCCGACCCAGCAACCAACCTCACATTCACGGGAGGCGGTGGGAAAACCCAGCCGGTCTGTGGGGACCAAGCGTGGGAATGAACTTGTTCTAGGACAGAAAGGGTCTGTGAGCACTTCCATCCCTCCAAACACGCTTCTCTATTAACACTGAGGAAAACAGCAGGAAGGGAGGCTCCAGCCAGAAGTGTCAGACCACGTGTGTGTGTGTGTGTGTGTGTGTGTGTGTGTGGTTGCAGCGGGGCCTGCAGGCCCTCCATTCTCTCTCACTTCAAAACACTCATTCCCGTGGGCCCAGCACCCTCCAGGGCCGGGGAAATAGCAGTGAGCGAGGGAGCTATCCCTGCCGTGGAGCTCAGAGCCTCGTAAGGAGACAAACAATAAGTCAGTCAGTCGGACCCACAGCTCACCAGCTGGCGGTAGGTGCTATGGAGAAGCGAAAGAGGGCAGGCAAGGCCCCTGGAAAGGTGACATCGGAACGAATTCCTGAGGAAAGGGAGAGACGAGCCATCCGGACACCTGCCGGAAGGAAGGACATTCCAGGCAGAGGGAAGAGCAAGTTCAAGGGCCCTGAGGTGAGCACATGCCTGGGGTGTTGGAGAAGCAACACAGCCGGGAGGACTGAGGGGCAGAGGGGGCGAGGGGAGGCGAGTGGGAGGAAGCAGAGCTCCCGGACTTGGGAAGGACGTTGGCTTTATTCTGAGAGGAAAGGAGAGCCACTTTTTTTTTTCTTAAATATATCTTATTGACTTTTTACAGAGAGGAATAGAGAGTTAGAAACATAGATCAGCTGCCTCCTGCACGCTCCCTACTGGGGATGTGCTTGCAACCAAGGTACATGCCCTTGACCGGAATCGATCCTGAGACCGTCCAGTCCGCAGGCTGATGCTCTGTCCACTGAGCCAAACCGGTTTCAGCAAGGAGAGCCATTCTGATGTTTTGATGGGAAGGTTCTAACCTGGCACTTTTATAACAGGATTGCTGTGCTGAAAAGAGATAGAGGGCAAAGGGCCCATGGGAACTCCCTATACTTTTCTGCTCAATTTTGATGTGAACCTAAAATTGTTCTTTAAAAGAGTTTATTAAAAAAAAAAGAAGAAGAAGAAGAGCGAGATGGAGGGGGAGCCCCGGGAGGAAGCTCCTGGAGGAAGGGCTGGCCTTGGAGCCGTGCGTGGAAGTGACGGAGGGTGTCAGAGTCTGGCTGCGCTCTGCAGGCAGGGACAGCAGGAGCTTCCTGGTGCTCCGTGTGGAGTGCGAGGAGAAGAGGAGACTGCAGGCTTTTGGCCTGGGTACTGGAAGGATGAGCCTGGCATTATCCAGGACGGGGAAGGCACAGAAAACTCTAGGCTTCGTGAGCAGCCTGTGATGTTAGGACTGGCAGCAGGGGCAGAGCGAGGACTCCTGGGGTCCTGCCCTGCTCTCTGGCCACAGTTCTGTCCTCTGCCACCAGCAGGCACAGATAAGGCAGCAACACCTCAAGGTCCCCCCACCCCCAGGCTTTCATAGAGGTGGTGAGGGGGTGAAGCCCAAAGCTGGGGCCTTGTCACACATGTCACTCTGGGCCCCTCCCTGGCTTCCCAGCAGCCATGTCTCCCATCAAAGTTCTTGCTGAACCACACCGGCCGTGGTGGCAGTCAATCCAATGGGGCATATATTTTTTGAGGTGAAGAAGGATGAGGAAGAGGTGAAGGAGGTTCTGAGCTTGCAGAGCCCTGGAGGAGGGGCTGGCTAACCATGGGATCAGGTAGACAAGAAAGGACCTGGTCAGAGAATGCCCCCCTTAAAAAAAAAAAAATTATTGATTTTTGACACAGAAGATAGAGAGTTAGAAACATCAATGAGAGAGAGACATTGATCAGCCGCCTCCGGAACGACCCCTACTGGGGATGTGCTCTCAACCAAGATACATGCCCTTGACCAGAATTGAACCCGGGACCCTTCAGTCTGCAGCCCAACACTCTATCCACTGAGCCAAACCGGTTTCGGCCAGAGAACCCCTTTTGAAAGAGCTGCGACTTGATTCTTGGTTAAATCAAGAAATTCCATTCTCAGACTGGGTTTTAGAACCAGTCTTCTATAGCTGCTGACGGAGGGTTTGGGGCAACCCTCGAGGCAGGGAGTCCAGCTAGGGAAAGCGATGGAGGCCAGGGCCCTGTGTGATGCCCCACTGAGACTCACTGGGGTGAGTCAGGGAAGCGCCCTGTGAGATCTGGGCACAGCAGGAGATGGGGTCGGGGCATGGGCCCATATTGTGCCTCTCCACCATGCCTCCCCTTCCCTCTGGTCACTTCTGGTTGTCAGGAATGGAGAGGAGGGAGCAAGCTCAGGGGCATGGTGTGGGGAGGGTCTAGGGGAGAGGTGAGGTTCTCGGCTTCCTTTTGCCACCTGCGGAGGGGAGGGAGAGACCATATCAACGGTAAGGCATTTTCACCTATGACAACCTGGGGCTCCACTGGCTAAAATCAGAACTTCAGTATTTCTGCCAAAATTAATTCCCACTACATACCTCCTGGCACAGCAAGTGAGAAGAGAGGCACAGAGCATGGAACACGGGTTGGGGAAGAAACCCAAGCTCTTCAGAACCACCAACCATCTGGCTAACTGTCCAGCCCCAGAGCTGACCACGCCCCCTTCCAGGCGGATCACCATCACCCACCCCTCCACTATGCTCTATCAAATCTCTCCACCTGACTGATTGTACCTGCCCTTCAAGGGTCACCTCTTCCAGGAAGCATTCCCTGACCCCAGACTAACCTTGACTTAGGCGATGGTATTCTAATTGCCGGTTTCCCCATCTGGCTCCTCAGGAGCCCAAAGGCAGGGGCTGTACCATATTTGCCCCTACCGCCAAGCCTAGCCCATGCCTACAACCTAGCAAGCGCTCAACAAAAGACTGAAGAAACTTAATAAGCTGTTGTTTCACTTTATGGGAGGAGGGGGAGAAATATCAGTTTTCTGACCAGATAAATTGGATAAAACCTTAATAACATCCCAGGCAACACTGTAATTCCCCGCTGAATTAATTTATACATTTGCTTGCAAGCTTAATAATATAGCTACATATTTTAGAGAGACCAGATGATGATGAATGACAGGCTTAATTAGGCAAATCATTTCACCTAAAATAAAAATGTACAAACTCCCAGTGCAGTGATTCAGGAGCAAAAGAAAAAAAAAATAACAAAAAAACAACCCACACGTTAAGAACTGAAGCCCCAAACACGACTGCCTTCATTCCTTCTAATTAAGTTTGTCTTTAATCTGCAATTTAAAATGGCAATTCTTTTAATTTAGTGACTTTCTGCAAAAGATAAAGGAAGACACAGCCCTCAAAAGAATATGTGCATTTAGAGAAAAATAAATGCCACCCTACAGAGCTGTTTAGAATGACAGGACCTAACTAATCCCACTAATTAATCCCACCTGTAGGCAATTACATGCGGGCTCTCGGCTCGGCATTCTGCAGGAGGGAGGGGTCAGGTGGCAGGAGAGGAGCCCGTGAATGGCTTCCCCCGCCTTTTTCTCCAGGACAGGTGACAAGGCCCCTCTGTGGTGCCAGAAATGTCCTTCCAGCAGTTGTGGTGTGGTGACAGGCCTCATCCTTTAGACCAGTGGTCCTCAATCTTTCTAATGCTGCGGACCTTTAATACAGTTCCTCATGCTGTGGTGACCCCAACCATAAAATTATTTTCGTTGCTACTTCATAACTGTAATTTTGCTACTGTTAATGAATCGTAATGTAAATAGCTGTTTTCCAATGGTCTTTGGCTCTACCGCAGCAGTTCTCAATCTGTGGGTCATGATCTAGCAGGGTGGCCTAAGACCATTAAAGGGTCTCGGCATTAGACAGGTTGAGAACCACTTCTTTAGAGCCAGCTCAGGTGCCCCTCACATTCCAGGAGGTCTCTTAGTCCCACTCCAGCCAGATTAGCTCCCAACACTGTCCCCTTCCTACTTATACAGTAACGTCCTCACTTAACATCACTGACGGTAATTGGGACTTTCAGCGAAATGAAGTATAACAAAACCAGTGTTGCTACAGGCTAATTCATTTACACAAGAGTTCCTTCGGCATCGTTATAATGGCACAATGTTCAGGGAAAGCAGTTATCCGAGGACCTGCTGTACTAGATTTTATACCAATTGGCCCTAAAGTTCGGTCACTGAAAACGAGGGAGGAGGGTGTCCCAGGCACCCGCACTAGCTCTAACCCTCCAAGACCCCTGCCACCCTGGGTGATGGGTGAAGCCCCAGAGGAGGCGAGAAAACTCCTCCAGGTTTTCAAAGCTCAGGGGTGGACCTCGGCCTGAGCCCAGACCTGTGGGTCACCAGGGGCAGGCTTACCCCACTCCAGGTCCCCCTCCCATGAAGACACGGGCAGGGTCAGTCAGGCAGGGGCCGTGACTCACGAATCCTCTAAACCTCGAATGACCACTGTTCTGCTCCAGCTGTAGGACACCTAGAAGCTTCCTAGGATGGCACAAAGCCTACCCGACCCCACCTGCCCCCTCTGCGGCTCACAGCACTCGGCATTTTCTTATAGCCCAGTGGGCACCGACACCACTGCTCCCCAATCAGCCCTGCCTTTCTGTGGGCGCAACACCTGCTATTCATTTTATCTCCCTTTTCCCTCTCCTGTCTTGTCTGCCCCTAATCTACTGCAGCACTCGGCAGGGAGACGTGCTTGGTAAATGCTTGTTTAGATGAAATAAGTGTGTTCCTTCGGGGTCCAGCTCCTCTCTGTTCAGGGTTAGGCCTGGCCAGAGAACAGGTTCCAAAAAGCCCAGGGGCCCCCGCTGCTCTCAGTGCTGGGATGGAGGGCAAACTCCTCACTCTGGTGCTTGAGGTCCTCAGCGACTTGATGCCAATTTGACCTGGAAACATTTTCTCCTACAAAAACCCTCTGGGTTTCATAACCAGCCCAAGGCCCCAGTCACAAGAATGGCCAGTCCCCAAATCCATCACCACCTCTCGGCCCCAGGTTGTGGTTGTGCCTGCCCTCTAGAACCCCTTTCTTCACTCTCTGTGTCAAAAGGCCTCAGACATTCTTCCAACTTCAGCTCCAACGCTGCCTCCTGAGGCAGGTTTTGCCCTGGACCTGCAGGTGGAATTCCGTCCTCCTCCTCTGTGCCCTGCAGCCCATCTTCGCCCTGGTCTGACCCCACAGGCTCTATGGCAGTGCCGTATGGAGGTTCTTCTCAGAAGCCAACGGAGACGGGGCCTCGTGCCTCAGCTCCTCTGAACCTCCTCACACACCTCGCAGCCAATGGAAGAAGAGCAGTGGCTCAACATCCTGGAAAGGGTATGGACTTCGGAGTTAGCAAGACCCGGGTTTGAATCCTGCCTTGCCATTCATTAGCCTGACTTGGGGCAAGTTGCTAAAACTCTCTGAACCAAAGTTGTGCCGCGACCCTGGTGTCTGTGTGGGGGGAGTAGTGGGGAGGGCAGGGGTGGAGAGGCATAGAGGGAGCAGTTGTGAGCCCCCAAGAGAGGGGCAAGGAGGGAGACGGTGTATTGGTGTCCATGACCCTGAAGCCTATGGGAACACCATAAGCCTTCAGGATTGCACAAATGCACACACTTGCAGCTGACTCAAATGATGTTCCCGTGACAACGGTCCTCCAGCTGCGTCAGCTTTCTACACATATGCTCCACATCATCTCATCTGCTCCTCACAGCAAGACCCCTTTTAGCTCACCCCTGCCTCTCACCACCCGACTGTCTGTGGCCACGGTTATGCATATATGCACACAAGTTCTCAGAATTCCTATTTTTCAGATGGAGAAACTGAGGCCCAGAAAAGTAAAGCCCCCCCCCCCCCATCTAGTTCAAGAGTTGGTCTCACTCCCCACTATCCCCTGCCCGCCCCGTGAGTTACAGCTCCAGGAAAGCAGAAAGACAACATGAGCCTCAGCAAATGTTTACTTTGCGTTTTCAGGATCGACAACAAGAGGCCTCTGTGTTCACCTCGGAGACACATGCAGGCCCCGGGGCACCACGCTGCCACATCTTGTGGGTGGAGCCTGGGAACAGAGGTCCCCATTGTGAGGGGAGGCCCCAGTGACTCTCCACAAAGCAGGGCATCGGGAAGCCTGCGGGGCAGGCACCAGGACA
>PVJN01043012.1:0-17989 GCA_004026805.1 Lasiurus borealis | reverse complement strand
GTGGGGTGTGCAGGAAGCAGCCAATCAATGATTTTCTCCCATCATTGATGTTTCTCTTTCCCACTCCCTTCCTCTCTGAAATCAATAAAGATATTTTTTATAAAAAATGTCAGAACAGATGAAGTCTTTTACTTGGTCCTTCCTCCCTCCCTGTCTGTCCTTCTGTCTCTCTGCCCATCCCCCTCCTTCCATTTCTGTCTCTCCCTCTCCTTGTTCAGATATAACCTCAGGAGAGAGAACAGGAGCAGACACTTGATGAGAACAACGGGGCAAGGCTCTGGGGGAGAAGTGGGGGGGCTCACACCAGGAGGAAGAGGTGCTGTGGGCTCACTGTGAGGATGGCAAGGATTAGGGGGTACAAGGACACAGGGGCACAGGCTCAAGCTGCTCAGGGAAGGCCAGATAGGGCCTGGCTTTGGGGCCTTGAGGGCTGAGGAGAAGGAATGGATGAGGACGCACCTGCGGTTGAGGCAGCAGTAGATGATGGGGTTGTACATGGTGGAGCTCATGGCCAGCCAGAAGAGCGCCAGGTAGACCTGCTGAATGAACTTGTGGCAGTAGATGTCCTCCTGGAAGTTGCCCAGGATGAAGTAGAGGTGGAAGGGCAGCCAGCAGATGGCAAAGGTCACCACCACCACCACCATGGTCTTCACAAACTGCAGGGATAGGCTTAGGTCACTCCTCACCTGGAAGCCCGAGCCCCAGCCCTCCCCAGGGCAGGGTGGGGTGCCCCTCTTGCCAGTCTGGAGAGCCCTCAACAAGCAGGTCCTGTCTACCTCTGTGGCCTCAGTCCCCGGGAGCACCCGCTGCTCTGACACTCCTGGGCCCTACATGTTGGGGCTGCTGCTCAGCCTGGTCCCTCTGCCCGCCCTGCTGTCTTTCCTTTGAAGTCCTCACTCCTCGAAGCCCGACTCAGTGGCCACTTCCTTTAACAGGCATCCTGGGTCCCTTGTGAATGAGACTCACTCCTAACCCCATCGTTTGAGGAGTCCCTATGCCAGCTATGGGTCCCCAGTCCCGCTGCCCGCCCTGGGAACTGTATCTGCCACAGCCCTTCTATCCATAGGTTAGAGGCTCCACCTTGGGACCCCAGCCTATGCGGGGCCCAGCTGACAGCCTCTTCCCCCCTTCCCGCCCATGGCTGGTTTAGCAGGTGCCCTTGAGCATGGCCCAGTACCCCATGAAGGATGGCAAATGGAGACCAGCTCTCCATGTGGAGGAACACCCAAATGGTATCCTATATCCAACCATCTCCCTGAATTGCCTGAAAATTTCCAAATAGTAGATGATAGAGGTAGAGACTTGGACCTGACACATGATGTGATTAACCTCTCACCTCCCCTGCTTGCCTCATGGGAAGATGAGCCTTGGGGGCCTGAGTGGGAGGGAGGAGGGGTGACACTGGCACTTCCTTTGGAAATGAAGGCGGATGAGGTGGTGGGGCTGCAGACCCACCTCCATGATCCCTGCCGTCTGTAGTTCCAGTTTTGGGGAATTCTGTGATTCTAGCAAGACGCCTCCTCTACTTCTGTGGGACTTACTAAACTCAACATTCTGATTACTCAAAGGCGTAAGATTTTACTGTATTCTAAGGTTCTTGGAGGCATCTGAAATTCTGTGGGGCTTTAGGATTTCCCGATTTTCCTAACATTCTGGGAAGTCCCTCCCTGTAGCTTTGTGGTTAGCTAAAGTCGGCCTGCCCTAGAAGAAGGAATTCAGACTCTGGCCACGGCTTAAGGGTCCTGTGCTTGCTCCGCGGCGCCCCCCTGAGGGCAGGCCGTGAGCCCAGAAGAGCAGCTTCGGGCCCCTCCCCTCCCCTCTCCTCCCCATCAGGCCCCTCCCCTCCCCATCAGGCCCCGCCCCTCCTGGCCCAGCCCCGCCCCTCCCCAGCCCACCTTCTTCTTGGCCCGCAGGTACTGGGAGTTGGCCCCGTGGGCATGGTACCCGGGCACCGCGCGTCTCCACAGCGTGAAGCCGATGACACTGTAGGCGAAGAACATCACCGCAAGGGGCAGGAAGTAGATGAGGGCGATCACTGCGAGGTGGTACCTGGAGGGAGAGCCAAGGGCCGGGGCACCGGCGCATGGGGGTGACTTCGGCCTCCACCAGCGCTCCATCCTTTGGACCCCACGGGTGCCCTGAGCTGCCCTCGGGTGGCTCCCGAGGCCTTAGTTTGAGTTAAGGAAAATGAATACATAAATAACAGCACCGTTAGCGAGCACCTGTGCCCACAGAGGGCTCTCGCTGCTGCAAGAGGGAACCAGTGTTGGCCCTGCGTCCGCCCGTGGTGGACAAGAGCCAAAAAAGGGAGTAAGCAGGAACGAAAAAGCTAACCCAGTAATGCATCTGTTTAAAATTCAACATGTCATTAAGCACAAAGGAGGCAGGAAACGTACTTATCCGCCCCAGCACTGCTAACAATTGGGAATCTTTTCTTCCAGAATCCTGTGTGTGTACAGGTGTTGCCTGCATCGCTGGGAACTCGCCATCCCCAGAGAGCAGTGCCCCGTGCCCGCTGGTCCCCCTTCCCCGGGAGGAGAGGCCTGTAATAACGCGGGGAACACCGCCCCCAGTGGCCAGTCGCGGGATATTCTCCCCATCCCTCCCTGAGCCGGAAAATGGGAGCGCATCACCCAGGACCGGCTTTGCCGCAGGGAGTCCTGAGAAGGTGGGCTGCAGGGTAGGGACGGGACCCCGGGCAGGGCCTGCCCTTGGAACTTAACAGTCCCCAGGGACAGGCTTCTCAGAGGAATGGCGCCTTCACCGATACTGAAGGCCACAGCACCGCCTCTTCTGGCGGGTCCCTCCCGCTCCGGACAGATGGGGACCAGGAAGGGCCGCTGTTGGAGGACAGGTATTGGAGGAGGTAGGAATGGGGCTGTGATGCATGGTGACCTGGCAGCCCTCAGCTCAGATCCTCATGCTTTGGGCTGCTGGACTAAATCTGCCACCTTCAGGTTTGTGGTCATTTGTGAGCAAAGGACAGTATAAGCAGTGGGCATTTTCATTATGCCGCCACTTACTGAGATGCCGCTTCTGTGGCAGGCATGGTGCGAAGGGCTTCTGTACATTTTCTCATATGTGCTCACATATGAGAAACAACCCTGGAACAAGGCCCGTTCACTAATAATCCCCATTTGAGAGAGAAGGAGCCAAAGGCTCAGAGAGGTCAAGTGACTACGAAGGGTCTTCCAGCCGCAGGGACAGAGTAGGACTCCAAACCCTCAACCAGTTCCTCATCCTCTACGACTGACCATGCCTGGGCGTCGGGAAGCCACGCCACGAGTCCTAGGCATAGGGAGGCCCCGAAGCGGGAAGGACTTACCCAGGGACACACAGCAGCTGGACCATGCTGAGGCTTGTTTACCCACCCCTCCCAGAGCCCTTGGTGCCCACCTCAGCACAGGCAGGCACCAGGCATCCCCCCAAAACATCCAGGCTGCATCCCCTGCCCTTCCTTCCTGCCTCAATACCCTGACCCATGTGGCCCGAGCTTTTACAGTGCCCTCCACAAACACAGACCCACACACCCATTCCTGACCTTACCTGTGTGCATGCACACGTCCACAAACACACCCACATACGTATACACACACACATGCTCAAAGACATGAGTGGGGTAGTGCACCTGCACATGCAGTGTCACATGCACATGTGCACGCATCCATATCCTCATTTAAGGGAACACATCCTGGTTGAAGTGGAAGATTGGGGGGCATGGGGGAGACTGGGCTCTGAAGCAGGACTGCCTATGTTTAACTCCTTGTTTCACCACTTACTAGCTGAATGTCTTAGGGACATTAATTAGCTTATTAGCACCTCAGTTTCCTCATCTGAAAAATGGGAATAATAATACTACATATACCATGATGTTAAGAGAAGTACGTGAGTTCATATATGTAATGAACTTAGAAACAAGCCTGACACTTAGTACTTGATGATACTTGTAGTATACACTGTACTCACATAAT
Organism: Lasiurus borealis; assembly: GCA_004026805.1. Taxonomy (NCBI): domain Eukaryota; kingdom Metazoa; phylum Chordata; class Mammalia; order Chiroptera; family Vespertilionidae; genus Lasiurus; species Lasiurus borealis. Next base: position 14,018 of record PVJN01043012.1, on the reverse strand, counting down.
CCCAAGTACACTCACCAACACATGCACATCTGACACACGTGTACATGTATGTATGTGCAAACATACACATTGGCAGGTGTATGCACATGTACACACACCCATGCTTCCCCCACCCCCCGGCCTTACCAAAGGAGCACCTTGCCACCGCCGTCTTCGGGCCAGGCCACTATGCACTTTGTGGCTCCCTGGTCCATGATGATGGTGGAGTAGAAACACTGGGGAAAGGCGAGGGCCAGGGCCACCAGCCAGATGCCAGCAATAACCGCTCTGGTGCCAGGGGCTGAGAGCCGTGGCTGGAAGGGGTGGACGATGGCTATGTACCTGTGAGCAAAGGACGGTATAAGCAGTGGGCATCTTCACCAGCCCCCCCGAGTTCCCCCACCACAGGCCCACACCCGCTAGCCCCATTGCCCACATGCTGCTGGTGACCTGCAGAGAGCCAGCTGGGCTGGTGGCTTCCCACAGCCACAAGAGCATGTACCTCGATTGCAGGCTCAATTCCCAGCCCAGGTTGGGGCACGTGCAGGAGGCAACCAATCGATATCTTTCTCACATCAATGTTTCTCGGTCTCTCCCCCTCCCTTTCACTCTCTCTAAAAAAAAATGAATGGAAAATATCCTTGGGTGAGGATTAACAACAACAACAAAAAAGAATACAACATTGCATAAAATAATTCCCACCACTTTTTTCCCCCAAAATATTTTTATTGATTTCAGAGAGTAAGGGAGAGGGAGAGACAGATAGAAATGGCAATGATGAGAGAGAATCATCAAACGGCTGTCTCCTGCAAGCTCACTACTGGGGACCGAGCTCGAAACCTGGGCATGTGCCCTTGGACTAGAATCTAACCTGGGACCCTTCAGTCCATAGGCCAAGGCTCTATCCACTTAGCCAAACCAGCCAGAGCCCCACTACTTTTGAATCCACATCCCTGAAGCTCTGTATTCCATAACAAATAAATATCCTGAATTTAATTTATAAAAAGACGTATTTCTTCAAGTACCTTTGCTCTTACCAATGAAGACCACAGAAAAAGCAAGGTCTATATAAAAGCATAATGACCTAAAACCTCAATTAACCAGAACATGTGAGCTACACTCTGGGTGACTTCCAAAATAATCAGATCTCCTACTTTGTTTTTAACTCTCATAAATGAAAACCCTATCTAAAAATTACATTTCCTGTCTTAGCAATAATAAAAATAGTCCAATCCTTTTTCGTGTCCTAAAATTTTAACATCCCTCAGGTTCCTCATTTTAAACATGAAAAGTTGGTTTAATAAACTTAATCAAGTCCTGAAAGTACTGTCATGGAATTATAGGATTTTTTAATTTCAATGTAAAAAATAATGTTATCATATTTCATTAATATTTCACATATTGGTCATATTCCTCATATCTAAAGCTGAAATGTTTTAGCTCAAAAATCAAATAGTATTGATAATGAAAATGTATAATATAAACTATTTTTTTAAATGTTGTTTTTAATACTTTTTATTGATTTTTTTACAGAGAGTAAGGGAGAGGGATAGAGAGAAACATCGATGAGAGAGAAACATCAATCAGTTGCCTCTTGCACACCCCCATTGGGGATGTGTCTGCCACTAAGATACATGCCCTTGACCGGAACTGAACCTGGGACCTTTCAGTCTGCAGGTTGACGCTCTATCCACTGAGCCAAACCAGTTTCCGCTAAACTCTTTGAGTCCATTTTTTAAAATACCACGGTGTAATTCTCAGCCTTTTTAGAAAATGATTTCTTAATTTGTTACCTTATTCTTCAAAGCAACTTTGAGGAAAAAGTCATTTGAAGATAGACTTCAATATTATGCTTAACCTAGCATTTTTATTGCTAAATATCATTTATCCACATAGGAAACCGATAATGCTGAAGAAATAATTAAATATTATTATTTCAATCACAGCCCAGGCCCCAGTCCAGCGCCTCCCTCGGAGAATGGACTTGCTCTCAGTTGGCCACAAGAGAGCAGTGTGGCCACATTGGAAGACCATCTCTGGACACTGTCTGAGCTCAGCTCTGCCAAGCCCCTCAGGCCCAGGCCAGTCCCTCAGCCCTAGGCCCGTCCCGCTTCTGCTCAGACACCTGAGCAGAGCCCAACAGTTTCCTGGACAGAGCCCACAGCAGCACTGCCGCCAGGTCCTGCAGTGGTGGAAATGCTCTCTATAGGCACTGTCCTGTTCGGGCAGTTTTAATTAATTAGATCTTAAATAGGCATATATGGCCACAGCTACGTTATCGGACAGTGCAGGCCCAAACCTTTACCTGGGGCATTCCATTCCCTCTGCACATGCCAGTACACTTCCCAGCCCCCGTGTCACTGCTTCCCACACCTTCCCTGGCTCACCTGCCTGTGTGACCCTCTGCAAGTCTATCACATAGGATTACTAAGACAATCAGTTACATTGAAATGTCATCATTAAAATATAAAGTTGGGGCATAGTAATATGTCCGCTTCTTTTTCCATCCTCTAGACAACAAGATCTACCAGCAGGTCTGGAAATGATGGTACTTTTGCAGTAGTGATGGATGGGTTGTAGGTGATAACTGAGATTTCTGCACACAGAATACCTGTGATATCTACTGGTGACAGTCCCCGGCATGGCCGGAGTTCCCACGAACCGTGGTGTGCTGCCTACATTTGCAATTGTGACCCCGCTCCAAATCCATAACCCTCATATTTCTGCCCACAGCCCATGGCCACAGATGTGCACCTCTGGACTAGATGACCATTGACCCACCCCTGCCCACCCTGTGACACTGACCTTCTCCCCTGCCTGCGGCCTGGCTCCGGGCCAGCTCTCCTCCTTGACAGCCTGGGCCCAGGCCGAGCACCTCAGCAGGAGAAGTAGGCCATGTTTCTCAAGGCTTACCTTTTTTTTCTTTTAACCCTCTGTCTTTTAAAAATATATTACTTTTTGATTTCAGAGAGGAAGGGAGAGGAAGAGAGAGAGAGAAACGTCAATGAAGGCAGGGCCCTCGGTGGTCCCGGATCTGTCTCCTGCTTCAACAGTGTTTGGACGGAACAGACCCAGGGACGCCCCTTCTTCCAGCCTTGGCCTCTCTCCTGCATCTTACCAGTCACCACCTTCAGAACCACCTCCGAGACCAGCCAGCACACCATTTGTTTGTTTGTTTGTTTGTTATTTGTTTTTCTTACCTTAACTCCTTATTGCCGAACAGCCATGAGCTCCCATATATGGCCACAGAATTATTCCACTGAGGTGGAGGCTGTGGGCAACCGCCTGGCCAGCCTGCATCTGTGGGCCCCCACACCTACTCTCTTTGGGCTTCTACTTTGACCATTAGGATATAGCTCTCGAGGGTGGGGGCCACTTTTTCCCTGAGGTGGCGGGAGAGAAGCACGAGGGCCCTGAGTGCCTCTTAAAGTTGCAAAACAAGCAGGGCGGCCGCATTCTCTCCAGGACGTGCTGAAGCCTCCCCAAAGTGAGCGGGCAGAACTCAGGACGCCCTGGGAGCCTCCCAGGCCTTGGAGAGGAACCGACCAGGCCCTTGTGGAGCTGCAGGCCCTGGGTCCTACCCACACAGACCTCCGTGACTTCCTGGAGAACCACTTCCTGGGTGAGCAGGTGAAGCTCATCAAGAAGATGGGCGACACCTGACTCCCCTCTGCAGGCTGGGGCCCCAGGCTGGGCTGGGCGAGAGTCTCTCCGAAAGGCTCCTCAGGGACAAGTAGGAGCCTTAGGAGCCCCGAGGCCTTTGAGGGGCCCCTCTGCCTTCCCCTGGGGACGGGCTTTTACCTGAGCCGCTCCCCAAAACCACTAGTCATTCTTTTAATACTCTGAAGCCCTCTCATGTGCATTGGACCAAATAAAACAATAAAGCTTTTTTGCAGCCAAAAAAGAAAGGAAGAACAAGAAAAAGAAATCAATGACGAGAATCATTGATCAGCCGCCTCCTGCATGCCTCCTACTGGGTATGGAGCCTACAATCCTGGCATGGGCCTCAAACAAGAATTGAACTGTGACTTCCTGGTTCATGAGTTGATGCTCAACCACAGAGCCACACTGGCTGGGCTCCTGGAGGTTTTTGAGGATTCTGCACCCCCATCGATGATGTAGGTGACCAGAGAGTCAACGTGTGGGCTTAGGAGTCCTTCCTGTTGTAGGAGGTGGGGTGGAAAAGGAGAGCTTTTCTTCGTGGTCTATTAGAGAGGAGCAGCCTGGGACAGTAGGACTGGCTTCACATGCTATTGATTACTTATTTATTATTTATTATTTATTTAGCCCTTGCCCTGAGCTGTATGCCTTGAGGTCTGGGGCATGGAGTGAGCAACCGACTGTGCCCAAAAGCATTTCCACCCCGTTGTGGTGAGGACTCACTCCTTGCTGCTCTCACACACACCAGGCATGCTCCTGCCACAGGCCGTGGCTGCTGCTGCGTCTGCTGCCTGGAACATTCCTTCCTCAGAGCCGGGAGGCTCATTCTCTCGCCTCCCCTCTGTCTGCCCAAATCCTACCCTCCCAACGAGTCTAGTTCTGACACCCTGTCTAACACTGCAACCTGCCCCCACCCCAACACACACACCCTAGCACCTCAGGTTCCCTTTGCCCTTCCTAATATTTCCCCGTAGCACTGCTGGAATCCCGGCAAACTGGGACTCAACATGCCATATATAATTTATTTATGCACACATTTATTATTTAAATTCTCACCAGGGCAGGCATTTTTATCTGTCTTTCTGTGCCCCGCCCCCCGCCAATGCCCAGAACAGTATCTGTACATTGTAGGCATTGAACATATGAATGAAGAAATGAATGGACAAGTCTCCACTCTTCCCACCCTGACCAGAGCCACCCTCCTCTCTCACCTGGGTTACTATTCCACAGCATCCTCACTGTTCTGGAAGTTTTAAAAGGAAGCTTTTATGAGGTCATGGTTTCGGGACTATTTTTTCCTATTGCTGTATATTCCCAATGTCTGAAATAGAGGACACAGTCACAGTGTTTGTTGAGTAAAAGGAAGAAAAGCTTAGTGGGACTTTCAGTTCTATCCAGGGAGGTTGTCAAGGGTCTTTCTTGTGGTGGTAGGTGTGTGTGTCTGGGTTCCGGTCATCCGGTCCTGCCCTTGACTTGCTGGCTGACCGCAGGGGATCATGCACATCTCTCTAGCCTCGGTTTCCCTGGATGCAAAATTAGAATCGTGGGCCTAGATGAGTGGTTTTAAAATTTTCTTTTTGTTTTTAATTAGTAGAAACAAATTCCTCAAGTGAAATCATCAGAGAAACCCTATAATAAAACAGCCAAGAGCAGAGAAGTGAGCTGCTGCAGGTGAGAGGCTGCTGGGGTAGCTGGGTTGGGATAGGGCACCGTGAGCCGCATCAAACCATCCTGATGAGGAGTCTGCGTCTCCGAGGGTCCGGGCTCCCTTCCAGCCTCCCACACGTCTGGTGTCTTTCCTTTGTTTATTTTTGTTTGTTGTTTGTCTCAACCACACTCCCTCAGAGACACACAGTCCCCCTCTGCATTCACACCGACTTGCCCCAGCACCAGCTTTATAAGGATTTCATATCTGCCCTCTGTTCACTCCTCCATCCCTCCCCGGCCCCTTCAGCAGAAGCCAGTCTGCAGCCCCTGACAGCGGCCACTGGGAAATAATTGTCTCTGTATAATGATAAGCTAACTCATGCAATATTAAATCCCCCCTCATCCCAACTCTCCAGGAGTAGGAAACCCATATGAGCAATTTCCTTGTAGCAAAAGAAAGACACCACGGTGAAGAACAACTTCAGAATAGAACACACCAGAAAGTCCCTTAAGCACTGCCGCCCTTGCCCTGCCTTGAACCACCATCTGGTGTGAGGTTCTCCCTGCGTCTAACCTTCCCCTCACCTGCTTCAGTCCCACAGTCCCCTGCCTCTGGGGACTTGCATAGGTTTGGATCATGATCGGGTTGGGAGGCAACTCCCTGGGTTCAGTCACCAGCCCTGTCTGAGCCCCAGCAAAGTGAGCCGCTCCCCCCGCCAGCTTCTCCCGCCCGCACCGCCTCTTGCCTGTCTGCGGCGATGGCGGTCATGGAGTAGATGCTGACGAACATGACGGTGACGGGGAAGAGGTTCTGGAAGTAGCAGAAGGCGCGGCCGAAGTACCAGATGTTGTGGCTGGCGTAGACGAAGTTGAAGACAGTGTTGAATGCGGCCATGCAGAGGTCGGCCAGGGCCAGGTTGACAATGAAGTAGTTGGTGACCGTGCGCATCCTCTGATGGGCCAGGATGATCCAGATGACCGTGGCATTGCCCGTCACGGCCACCAGCACGAGGACCAGGTAGGCCGCAGCCCATAGTGCCAGCTGCCAGCCGGGCATGGAGAAGGTGGTGATGCCCGTGGTGTTGCTCTCAAGGCCAGAGGAGATGTTGGCATCCGTCTCCACAGTACAGGTCCCCATGGCTGCCTCTGGGTCTGGCTCCTCAGCTCCTTCCGCACCCTGGTGCCCTGCCCGGATATGCCATAGGAGAGAACTCCGCTGGGCGTGAGTATAGGGGGAGAGGGAGGCAGGTGCAAGCCCAGACACGTCAGGGAAAGTGGGGGTCACTCCCAAGTCTCAAGCAGAGATGAGTCAGGCTGAGGGAGAGCTGGCTCCAGAGCTATTGGCATTTCAGCTTCCCATGCCCCGGCCAGACTTCTGCAATGCCACCGGGAAGTCTGGCATCGGAGACACTGCTTCAGAGCAGGAGATGTCCTTGCCAGTGGTCAGTCAGTCACCCCTTCACTGCAGAGATGGCGAAACAGATTCCAAGAGATCGGGATGTGACCATAGGACCAGCCCAACTCAGTAAATTGGTGACAGGCCGGGACTCAAACCCAGGTCCCCCCTCATATTATTCAGGAACCAATCTGAATCAGATGAGCACAGGGCAGCAGTCTTCGATTCCACAGGTCAGCCGCTGTCTCCCCAGGCTTTGGGGTGCAGGCCGGGCTGCCAGCCCTCGGACTGCTGCCTTCCCCGCTGCTCCCCTGTGTGGGGCGGGCGAAGGCCTTGGCAGAGGTGCTGCCTCCTCACGAGATGGGGCTTTGGCTCCCGCCCCTCGTCCCAATCCTGCTTGGATGGCCCAGCCCTGTCTCTTGAGGAAACATTTGGGACTGGTTGCCAGGCAGGGAGAAGTGGGGGTGGCGGGTGGAGGCTGGCATGAAGGGCACGGGCCTGGGTGGGGTGTTTATATTCAGCCCAGGCCAGGAGCCACACGTCGAAAGTGATGAGGAGCACATACTTGGGAGCCAGACGGGGGGAGAGTGAGCCTCAAGGTGCCAGGCAAGTCTCTTAACTTCTTGGAACTTGGGCTTCCCGAGCTGAAAAGGATGGGGAAAGTGTCCACCTCTCGGCATACAGCGGGTCCTTGAAGAACGTTATTTTGTTCCGTGTTGTTTCATCATAACGTTGATGAGGTGCCGCAGTTTAGCTCTGTTATATTTATATCAGTTAGCTTATGGTAACGCTGGTTTTATCATGCATCGTTTTGCTTAAAGTCACAGAGACTATTGATGATGTTAAATGAAGTCTATTGTCTTTGTGAGTTTTAAATGAGATACTGCGTGTGAAGTCTGTTTAGCCTAGGGGCTGGCTCACAGCAGCCCCTCCTCACCCCCAGCCCCCCAAAGCTCGGGCTCTGCAGGAAGGAGAAGACAGAACTCCGAGCATTTCTAACTACAGTAGTTCTTAGGAGATGCTAAAGCTGCTGGCCCAGCGGCCTCAGTTAGCCACTCTCAGAGGAAGAGGGCAGGCTCGCTGCCTCCTCCGTGAGTCCAGGAAAGACTGGCCGGGCTGGGCGGGGCTTGCCCACGGGAATCTGCTCCTGGTCATTGACTGCGTGCTCATGTGGGTGCGGAGTGGAGCTGCCTGTTCCCGGGGAGCAGGGACTAGTTCGCTCACACACGCCTGTGAGGTGGGAGAGCATGGCCCTCGTTAAGCAGCGGCGGGCTCTCACTCTAGCTCTGGTGGCCGCGCTGTGCTGAGCGTGTGGTTGGTCTCCTGGAATCCAGCCCTGCGCCTTGGGGAGGGTCTGCTTTCTGGGTCCCTTCTGCCCCCGGGGTGTGTGGTCATGGGGCTCTGGGGCTCCTGTCTTCCCAGAGTCGGCTCCAGACACACCTGGCCCCAGTCCTGGCCAGGCCGGTGGGGCAGAGGCCTGTCCCCTCTCCGGAGCAAGCCGCCAGCCGCTGTTTGGACGGCTGTCCTTGGCTGAAGGGCCTCTGCCTTTGATCTCCTTGGGCGGCAGCAGCGGCATCCACTCAGCTCTGGGGCTTGGTGGTGGCTCCTGCTCTGCCGGCCAGGCTCAGAGGCAGGGTGTGTGGAAGCAGGATGCAAGCACAAGACAACCTCTCTCTCCCTCCATCTCCGCGGGTCTACCTCCTGCTCCGAGGCAGCGCGATTTGTTGAGATTCAGGTGCAAGCACGGTGCAGGGCTGGCACCCTCTCCAGCGAGTCACCAGTCACAGAAGCTCATATTAGCACAAATTCCCATCCTCCCACCACCCCGCTGCTGCCATTACAGATGTAACAGGAGCCATTAAACTTAAGAGCTATTTTCCCCCCTTAAACTATGTGTTCTTGCAGCTTTCCAGCTGTGTGCTGGCAGCTCCACGGAAGGTGAGGGTGGGGGCCACTCTGGACAGAGGGGTTACTTACTGATCAGCTTTGCTGCTCGGGGTTGACCTGCTGAGTCCATCACTGTTGATGCTCTTGGAGGCTAGTCTTTGTTAAAAGAGAGAAAAAATCTGAATTCCTTTAGCTCCTGTGGGCACATGAAGACTTTGGTTTGCTCATCGAAAGCCCTTCCAGCGGGAAGTGCAGGGGGAAGGGCTGGCCAAGGGTTCTGGCCCGGATTGGATGAGCTGAAGGCGCACAGGCCAGGACCCTCCAGGAAGTGCCTCTGATTCAGAATTTAGGGTGCAGGGTGTTTATCAGGGATCCACACCTGGGGAAGAGAGGTGGAAGCAAGAGTAGGCGAAGAAGGAAGTTGAGTTCCGATGCGGTAAACAGAGCCTTGGACAACCTGTACTAGAATTTTCTTTTAGAGTCACCCAGTATTGGGCAGGCCTTCCACTTCCACCTCGATCACTGGGTGTAGGCTGCCCAGAGAAGGGTGTGACCTTGCACAGGGCTGATGAAGGAGTAGGGAGTCCGGGGGGCACAGGTCATTGTGCACCAGGCGGAGCGGCAGCTCCAGGGACATGAGGTGCGAGCTCGCCCGTGCCCCTCGTGATCTCTGCTTTTGTGGCTCTGGGGCTGGAATCTGAGACTGGAGTTGAGAGAGGAGCTGTCTTTCCCAGGGAGTTTGGAGGAGAAGGTGGGAGCAACTGCTGGGGTGAGGGGAGATGGAGAGAAGAGGGGCTCCAGAAAGGCGTGGGGGCCGGGTGCTTCTTCCACGGTGTCTGAGGGAGGGCACTGCTGGGCCTGGGCCACTTGGTCAGTTCCGACTTCAGTGAGTCACAGCATCACGGGCACTGTGCTGGGAAGGTCTGTGGGTCTCTTAGCCACCACATGGGTTCCTTGGGCCGGGCCACATGAGGACCATGACAACACAGTGAGCCTTTTATTCAGCTAAATGGATCGGTTCAGAGGATCAGTCTTCATTCGGAGACTAAGCCCTTCCTGCCTTTTAAAGGGTTAAATGCCCTTTCTTCATGGAATGATGGTGATGGCAGATGGGAGTTAGCCTGGTTTTCCTTCTCCTCTAAACGTGCTTATTTACTGGAATAAGAAGTTGGTGACCCACAAGGTATCCTCTGTTAGGTGTCTGATATGTGATTGGTCCATAAAATTCAAGGGCCCAGGAACCCCAAACCAAATCCTCATTTGAAGAAGAGGAGGGGGAGCCCCTGAGGGTGAAATGCCTGCCCAGGTCCCATCTCCAGAGGGGGGGCCACGCCCCTGGTCGCTTCCCTCTGTCCTCCCCAGCCTGTCCTGGTCTGTCTGCCTCCTCTCTTTGGGACCCATCGAAGCCACCTCCCTGGATAGGGAGCTCCTCAGGGCTGGACTGTGTCTTGTTTACATCGGGTGCCTAGGAGAGCTGCCAGCCCACCATGAGTGCCCTATACATGTTGGTTGATTGAAAATGAATAACATTTAAAACATGACTCAGTGGTGAGGAATAGGGGACCTTATAAATAGGATAGATGTTATATATCTGAATAGCTACTTATATCTGTATCTAACACAGATAGATATGAAAGCCCGAAACTAATGAGACTAGCACTAATAATGGAATCGTAGGCAACTTTGAGTAGGCAGGGCAGTATAATGCCCGGCACATGGGCACCTAGTAGATGCTCAACAAATATCAGGTGAATAAATGATAACAAACAATAAACAAAGTTTAAAATATCACCCTGTCAGGGGTGAAGGGAGTAGATCCCTATTTTCACAGCATCTAAAGCTTAAACTGAAATCACGTGTCTTCCTATGAAGGGTGGGGCTCTGGAAGACACTGGGGTCTCTGGAGCATTCCAGAACTTATTCCTCATGGATAGTCCCCTTTGCCTCTAAGCTAGAGGGTTCCAGGCTGGCCCCTTTAGGAGATGAGCCCTGTCCCCCCGGGACCCCTGGCCTGAGCATCAGTGGCCCAGGATCTGGGACTCCAGCGGGAGGGGAGAACTGGCCTCTGTCCAGAGCAAGGGCTGCAGCTGACACCGTGGTTAAATACTGAGCGTGCGGGGCTGTGCCGCCCTCAAAGGCTGAAGTTTATTTGGCTGGAAAAGAGAGGCAGAGTGTTTACATCTGCTGTGGTCCTGGTATACACAGAGCTCAGAAGCACTTAACACAAAACGAGTTCATTTCTCAGCGTCAGGCTCCAGCAAAAAAGCCTGCCCTTTTATGGCAGGCAGAGGAGGAAATAGGTGAGACCGTTGGCTGGTTGGATAGCTGGGGTCATCAGAGACAGTCCCTGGGTGCAGACAGAAGGGACTTGGTGTCTGCCCAGGGCATTGGCAAATGTGGCAGCAAGCTCTGTGGGCGGGTAAGGTGAGGAAGGGGGTTGGTGAAGGGTCTGCCAAGGCCTGGGCCCTGCAGCGGGTCTGCGGACTGGGCAGGTGCTCCAACGATCAGCCCGGAGTTAGGAGAAAAGGTCACGTCTCTACCTTCATGAAGTTCTCTTTCTTCCACTGGGCTTGGCACATAGTATATGCTCAATTATATTTGCTAATTAAATAAATAGCAACAAATACACTGAAACAACTTGGATGTAATTTTAAGGATGCCTTTTTACTGTGGGTAACAGTAACTTAAACAAATAGGTTCTTTTAAAAAATACATATTTTTTTTATTGATTTCAGAGAGGAAGGGAGAGGAAGAGAGAAATAGAAACATTAATCTTAGGCTGCCTCCTGCACACCCTCTACTGGGGATCGAGCCTGCAACCTGGGCATTTGCCCTGGACTGGAATCGAACCCAGGACCCTTGAGTCCACAGGCCAATGCTCTAGCCACTGAGCAAAACCGGCTAGGGCAAAACAAATAGGTTCTTATTTTTCTCACGTAACAAGAGGTCTGGAGGTAGGTGATTCCATGCTGAACAGCTCAACAATATTGAAATTTCTATGAGGATTTTTTTTTCATGGCCTTCCAAATATCACGTTCTTACATGAGAACATCCCCACACCAGGAAGGGATTGGGAGGAAAAGAACTCTCCTTCTAGGCCTCTTCTTCTGTCAGGGAGGAAAACCTTTCCCAGGACCCTTCCAGCAGATGATCCTGACATCTGCTTGGCCGGATGAAGTCACATGGCCATGCTTAGCTGCAAGGGAAGCTGGGAGAGAGAATGTCTTCCTTCTTCAAGACCCATTTGGTTTTTGGCACAGTGGTACTCACTGGGACTGGTGGAAGAAGCCAACTCTCAGAACCCTTACTCCTCCTTGCCCACGTGGTCCCTTTTTGGGAAGTCCCAGGAACCCTAAGAGTATCACGATGTGATAATGAACAGACAATCATGCATTGTGCTCAGTGCTTGCTGGAGAATGTCCCTTTCTGTCTCCTGAAATTCTCTCCCTAACTCTGACCCACCCAGGAGGCTGAGCTCTGCCAGGTGGCTCAGCTGTTTCAGTACAATTGAGCGACTGTCATTACTGTGCTCATAGCAGTAGTTACTGAGTGCCAACTCTGTGCCTGGGGATGAAATAAGTTGCATAACCTCTTTGTGCCTCATGTTTCTCATCTGTACTATGGGGCTAATTGTCCCACCTTATAGACTTGTGGTGAAGATTTAATTAGTTATATATGCACATTGCTCAGAATAGTACCTGGCACAGAGGGTTAAATAAGTGTTTGCTGCTGTTACCTTATTACTAGTATACCCCAATTCCTCAGATGAGAATATAAGCTCATAAAGGATAAATACCATGTCCAAGGACACACAGCGGAGGAGCCAACAGGGAAACCTGGTCTGACTCCACAGCCCACACCCTTTTTACTTGGAGTGTTTTGCAATTGGCACTATTTATTCATCTCTTTAGGGCCCAGGTGGGATGCCTCCTCCTCCTGGAAGCCTCCCAGAGCATTGCTCTCTGTTCTCCACTGGCCCCTGGCAGGCCCTTCTGGAGAACGCAAGCACAGCCCCCTGTCTCTTCTCTGGAGGGCAGAGAATGTCAGTCTTACCCACTGTTGTGGTCATTACACTGACACAATCTTAGCTTCTACATGGCCCTCTACCCCCCCTCCACTCCCCACCCCCTCCATACACACACAGAGAAGCCTAGTTCTGATAAGGATAGTGATGGCCAGACACAACACTCACTGGAGGTCAACCAGCCAGGAGTAGCAGAGCTGGGCCTGGAGCTTGAGCCTCCAGACTCCTGTCCAGCACCCTCTTCTCTGCTAAGGCGTCCTCCACGATGTGAGCACTTTGCAGAGAGAGAGAGAGAACGGCTCATCCAAAGGAGACCCTTACAGTTGGGTTGAGCAGGGGGCTGCTCACCTGGGAGATCCTGGTCTGAGCATGAAGAGGAGAGCATGTTGCCCAGCCAGTGTGGCTCAGTGGTTGAGCATCAACCTATGCACCAGGAAGTAACTGGTTCAATTCTCGGTCAGGACACATGCCCGAGTTGTGGGTTCCTTCTTTAGTACCAGGCGTGCAGGAGGCAGCCGATCGATGTTCTCTCTCATCATGTTTCTGTCTATCTTTCCCTCTCCCTTCCTCTCTCTCTCAAATCAATAAAACAATGTTTTTAAAAGAGGAGAGTATGTTTTACTCATCCCTAATCTCCCACTTCCGCCCCCTGCTGCTACCTGGGCCCTACTCAGCTGCTGCATGCATAGACTGCTGCCTGTGTGTCTGTAATACACAGATGACAACACTAGAGGGCGACCTCACTGCTTTAATCCCTGTGACCACAGAGGCTTTAAGCACTTGTCAATCAGATGATGATGATAATTATGATGATGACCACAGCAAGAGCTATTTATTGACTGAAGCCTCCTGTGATGAACACACATCATCTCTAATCCGCAGGTCTTCTTACACACACCCCTTTCTCCTGCTATTTTCTGCACTTTAAAAAATGGACCACTTCCACCCAATAAGAAACCTGGGCATTAAATTGCCATCATGCATTTTGATTTAACTATATATATTGCTCACCATTGTGTTCTGTCTTTCCTCCATACCAACATATTTGTTCTGATTTAAATTTGTCATTTGGTTAGAGTACTTCCTGGAAGTTTCTATTCATGTATGATAGGAACATGGATAGGTACATGTATTTTCTTTTTTTTAAGAAAAATTATCTTTATTATTAAAATTATCACAGATGTCCCCTTCTCCCCCCCCCCCATTGACTCCTTCCACCCCGTTCACGCACCCCCAGGCCTTCACTGCACTATTATCTGTGTACATGGGTTATGCATATATGCATATACTATTAAAATCTTTGGTTATCTCTTCCTGCCCTCTACATGTATTTTCTCTGAGAATTTGCATGTTCAAAATATTTTTATTTTATTTTGACAGGATATAGATTCTTAGATTGTGGTTATTTCCTCTCAATATTCTATT
>PVJN01043011.1:0-17989 GCA_004026805.1 Lasiurus borealis | reverse complement strand
ACACACTGATTTCCTTAATTATGATGTATCAGTGTCACCCATGATCCCCATTCCCATCCTGCTAAATTGTAAACTCCATAAGGGCAAAGATTTGTGCCTTTTCTTCATGATATCACTCATAGTTTGAAATGATAAAACAAGTGAACGGGTTGTGCAGAAGAATCTTAAATGAAAGAGTCCAGAATGATTACTCTGATGCGCCTTCCTCTACCTGGGAACGGAGACACAGAGGACAGAACCCTGTCCAGCGTGTGCCTGAGTCGGTGCCAGAAGCAGGGAGGCAGCGGGAACAGAGCTGGATGCAGAGCTTCCTCAGGACTTTCACAACTCCAGGGGGCACCATTTTCACAGAGCACAATGTAAGCGGTGTGCCTGCAGTTCCGCAAGGGGGTGAGGGAGGTGGGGAGAGGCTGTAGATGGACTGTGGTGTGAGGCTCCTCGGGGAGAGCAGGTGGAGGATGTGGTAACTTAGAAGGAGGGCCCCCTCTGAGAAAGAGCACCACCAGACCGAGGCCAGAAGGAGCGGGGGTCGAAAATGTTCTCTGTGCCCAGCACAAGGCCCCACCTGGGACCAGCTTCCGGTAGGTGAAGGCTTGATGGGCGGGCAGTGATGCCGGGGCTCCGATCTTGGGAGCAATGTCCAGCTGGCTCTTGTGCCCGAGCCTCTAACGCAGTGGGGTGCACTCCTCTGGAGGCTGTTCCTCCAACTGGTGGCTGCTGGGAATTTAAATGAACAGCACCACGGGCTGCCAGGGCCCCGTCCTCGGGGAGTCCAGAGGGTCAGGCGGGGGGCCGGTGTCACTCACCAGTGATTCTTGGGTGTAGCCAGTTTGAGAAGCACTTTCCCAGAAGTCCTGCTATTGTCCCATGACTGGGGAGGACCCAGGTGAAGGATTCCTAACCCTGTAGCCCCACAGAGAGAATTCAAAGGAGTCAGTGACCTCAGTGGGGATAAATGACACCTTAACTTTCACTAACCTCCCACTGAAATAGAGCAGTTTCTTCCAATATGAGTGCGGGTATCAAACCTCAGTAGTGCCTGTGACTTTGTCACCCACAGAAATCACAGATATTTTCATATCATTTTATGACGGTTGTGGGTACTTTGAAATGTCATTTAAATTCATCTTCACTTCAACATTAAGCTGTTAGATTTGCTCCTAGACTTCGTTTTAAGGCACTCATAAAGATGCACGCATATCACTATATTACACTTAAAAATATTTTGATCATTGGTATTAAACATGATTGTTTCCGCCGAAATTCTGTGGATCTTACATGTATTTTAAAACACTATTCTGAGAAAGGGCACTAGGCTTCCCCAGATGCCAAAGGGGTTCTTGACCCAGGAAGCTACACCTTCAGAGGAGGCTGGCCCTCTTGTTCTGTGTGACCTTCGGGCAAAGGTCGCACCATTCCATGCTTAGGGTTACCTGACCTTCGCCTTGGGGTGGGTATTCCTGGTTCACTCACCCTGTTCCCCAGCTCTTGGCAAATGTGCCTCCTCCGTCCCCCTGTGGCAGCCTGGAGGGGGGAGGGGCTTCTGTTGGTGACCAGCTGGGCCTTCCTTCCCACCCAGAGAGTGAGAAATGAGCGTGGACTGGAGGAGAGGGCCAGTGCCCTGGCTCTGTGGGCCCCCGGTTCCTCGCTGCCTTCTTCCCACCCCGCTGCCCCTATTACTATGCCAACCAGACGAAGGAAAGGGGTGCCCTGGACTCCCACCTCAGAGCTCTCTTCAGTGTGGCGGGCACAGGGGCATCAAGCCTGACCCAGACACAGTCCCTGCCCTCAGGGACCGACCGCAGCCTGGTGAGGGGATCCGAGCCGAGAACACAGGGCAGGAAGACTAAAACTGTGTAAAGGTTTGGAGCTGAGGGCAGGTATGGTGTACAGAGCAAATCAGAAACAAACGGGTTTGTTATGCATGATGCTTCCATATTCTCACCCCATTCCCGGCTGTAGGGGTTGCTCAGCGGGCCCACGGGCTGTGTAGGGGGACTGAGAAGCAGAGGCCCAGGGAAGAGCTGGGAAGGAGTCTGGGCTGATAAGACTTCCAGGCATCCCGGTGCAAAAGCCTACTTTCCTGTTAGATTTCAGTGAGGGGGAACATTCTGGGTCACCGTGGTTTGGTTCCTGTTAAGATCCTAAACCTTAGCCTGTGTGGCTCAGTGGATAGAGCATCAGACCTCAGACTGAAGGGTGCTGGGTTCGATTCCAATCAAGGGCATGTATCTCGATGGTAGGCTCCATCCCAGCCCTGGTCAGGGCCCATGCAGGAGACAACCAATAGATGTCTTTCTCTCACACTGATGTTTCTCTCTGTCTCTCCCACTCCTTCCACTCTCTTTAAAAATCAATGGAAAAATATCCTCGGGTGAGGATCCACAGCAACAACAAAAAAGTTCTTGGATGGAGAAGAGACTAGAGGGTTAGCTGCCCAGTATCCTTGGGATGCACCCCCGCCCCCGCCCCCGCCCCTGTGGACATGTTCCCTGGGAAAGCATGCACACTGGAGACCAGTTAGAGGCAGGTGGCAGTGTCACCATGGGAACTTGGCCTCTTGGCTCGGCAGCCAAAACAAGACTTTGTTAAATACAAAGGATCATGGTTGTGGGTGGCAGGAGTCCCAGAGGGGGATCAGAGCGCTCTGTCCGAGCCGAGCTGCGAGCGGGAGGCGGTAAGAGCCTGCATAAACCCTGTCAGATGGCAGATGGTGTGCCCAGGAGACAGCTCCAGGCTGCCCGAGTCAGAGAACAGGGCCCTTGTCATGACCTTTATCCTCAGGGGACGCTCAGCCCCTGGTAAAAGCCACAGACTTTTCTCCCCGGAAGGAAGGAAGTGTATCATTTAAACACTGAACCCCATTTCAGAAGTTCTCATCCAAAGTGTGGAATCCCCATGTTTGGAGGAGAAGGAAATAAAGCTAGAGATGGGGAATGAATTCCCCATGACCCATTGCATGCTGGTTGCAGGGCCGGGACCGCAGGTCCCTGTTGGCTTCGTCTGCCACCCTTTCCCCTCCCGCCATCTCCCCTGAGAGGAGGAAGTGGGCTGGAGGGTAGGCCACACGTGGGCTCTACCCCATGCTGGAGGAACTAACTGGTAGAAATAAACACAGAACACCATTGCACCAAAAGTGGCCGAGGCCCCCGGCTCCCCCAGCCTTCCCCCTCCTCCGAAGTCTCCATCCCACTGCAAAAGGCCTCTTCTGTTTTCTCTCCTCCTCCTCTGCATTGCCCAACTTCAGCCATGGCCAAAAGAAAGCCAACTCCCTCTTCCTGCCTCCAACCTATATTATTTTATTTTTCAATTACAGTTGACATTTAATATTATGTTGTATTAATTTCAGGTATACAGCACAGTAGTTTGATAATCCTATACTATACAAACTGGTCCCCCTCATACAGTGGCACCTCAAGATACGAGTGCCCTAACATACGAGATTTTTGAGATATGAACTGTCGAGCGAGCGATTTTTGCTTTGAAATACGAGCAACATTTGAGATACAAGTAATAGTGCGGATTGGCCGGCTGCACACGACTCACCAGTTTACCTCGACTCGAATGTCTCATAGTTTCCCACGCCTCAACGTTACGGAACGAATTAAACTCGTATCTCGAGGTACCACTGTATTCCAAGTAACCACCTGGCACCTTACATAGTTATTACAATATTATTGACTACATTCCCTTCGATGTAAGTCTTCAATCTATATTTGATTTCACAATCAGATTTAACCAGTTCGGGGCAAAATACAAACTAATTGGTGAAAAGGCTGTCTCAGCAACTGTTTGTAAAAGGGAATCTAGATTAGCATGGTTTATAATTAGCATGTCCCTTGCCTACACTGGAGTCTTAGCACAGTTTGTTATCTTACATTTTCTTAAATCATAAGAACCCTGCACTCCACCCTTGATCCTGTTTGCACAATTCACACACTCTAAGTAACGCTAAATTCTAGCTCCACCTCTGCCAAACTGAGCGAGATTTTTCTGAGTTTAGAATTATATTGGGGGCTCCTTTGGTACAAAATTCTCCTGGCTTATAGGTGCCTCTGAATACAAAATGGACAGGAAGCCATGGTGTCTTTTCAACACCCCAGTACACTCAGGTACCCCGCCGAGGCTTGCAGGGACAATAACCTCCTCCACAGCTGCTGTTTCTCAGAATTGCAGGGCCTGAAAATTGGAAAGCCACTTTAGATATAGCTTTTATTTTTGGATTATTTTATTTTATTTTATTTTATTTTATTTTATTTTATTTTATTTTAGAGAGAGAGAAACATTGATATAAGAAATACCAATTGCTGCCTCCTGTGTATCCCGACAGGGGATGGAACCTGCAACCTAGGTATGTGCCCTGACTTGGGAATCTAACAGGCAGCTTTTGGTTGGTACAGAAAGATGATCCAAGCACTGAGCCACCCACCAGGGCTGTGACTGCTTTTTAAACAGCTAAGCAGCTTATCCCTAATGAAGTTCACTGCAAGAAAAGACACCTCTCAAAGGCAAAGACGCTATTATTCCTCACAGACTTATGAAGAGCAAACGTGGGACATGCACTACCAACGTGTGGTCACCTTGTGGGTGGAACTGTTAAACGTCCTCTGTCATAACTCTTAAATTAGTGTGAGAGCCAGCCCAGGACCGCCTCAGGGACAGAGTGTCCTTCAGGCGTTATCGTATCTCTTGGCCTAGCGGCCAGAGGAAGGGATGGCAGTTTGGGAATTACCCAATCCCTGCGTCTGTTAATAACCCACTGGATGTACAGCTATGTGAATACTTTCTGTTCCTGTTTGTATTTAATAAAAATAGCAAAGGAAGCATCTATGAGGTTAGAAGAGAAAAAAGCCCAAACAGCAACTTCTATTCCATTCGACCCCATGTACACGATAGTGATCAAAGGACATCTCTGAGAGCTTGTGCTCCTTTTGACCTTGTGTACTTCCTGTACGTGGCTGCCTCTGCTGGGTGTGCTGCCCGGCGGGCTCCAGCTGCCCTGCAGCACGGCCATGACAGGCCTGGTGACAAACTCGGCTCCGCGGCCTGCCCGCTGATCCCACCCTGGCTCCGAGGCAGCTGCCCTGCCCGTGTTGCACAGTTGAGAAAGAAGGCTTAGCCCTAGCTGGTTTGGCTCAGTGGATAGAGCGCTGGCCTTCGGACTGAAGGACCCCAGGCTCAATTCTAGTCAAGGGCACATGTCCAGGTTGCAGGCTCCATGCAGAAGGCAGCCGATCAATGATTCTCTCTCATCATTGATGTTTCTCTCTCGCGCTCCTTCTTCCTTCTTCTATGAAATCAATAAAAATATATATTTTTTTAAAAAAAGAAGGCTCAGAAGGTCTCAGCAGCCTGCCCAGGTCTGGTGGCTGCAGGTGGCAAAGTGGAACTTAAGATTCAGGTGTGTCTGGTTCCAGAGCCTGTGCTCCTGTGAGTCTGTAACACCTACTTCATGACTTTGCCCCACATGTTTTTCTCACCAGTTTTTTTTTTTTTAAGTCATATAGGAGTGAGAAAGTCTGAGTTCAAGAAGCTCAGAATCTAGTTAAGAAAGAAACATGAGTAAATAAAAAGCATCTCCGCCTTAACTGGTTTGGCTCAGTGGATAGAGCATCGGCTTGCGGACTGAAAGGTCCCAGGTTTGATTCCGGTTGGGGGCATGTACCTTGCTTGCGGGCACATCTCCACTGGGGTGTGCAGGAGGCGGCTGATTGATGTCTCTCTCTCATCTATGTTTCTGACTTTCTGTCTCTCTCCCTTCCTCTCTGTAAAAATCAATAAAATATATTAAAAAAAAAGATGAATAAATAAAAAGCATTTCCGCCTTAACTGGTTTGGCTCAGTGGATAGAGCATCGGCCTGTGGACTGAAAGGTTCTGGGTTCGATAAAGTATATATATTTTTTAAAAGCAGCATTTCCTTCTCTGTACATCGAGGAGTCTGGTGTTTAGGGATTCTACCTGGAGCATCAGACCAGATGAGCTGAACTGCAGATGCTGGAAGAGAGCACTCTTCTGGTTAACTCTGGCCAGAGCAGCAGGTATGAGCCGCGGTGGAGACATGCGTGGGAAACAGCGCAGGTTGGAGGGGGATCCAGATTCACACCCTGGATGATGGGTAAGGCGTACGCAGTGCAACAGCAACCTCAGCTGCCAGTATTTTCTAGTCCTTGGGGTTCACTTGTGCAGGTTTTAAGTGTTTTACAGGTTTTGATGCATTGAATCCACCTTCCATCCCTGAGAGTAGGTACTACAGCTCTGCCTGTTTCCCACAGGAGGAGAGAAGACACAGGGTTTAGGGAGCTTTCCCAGCTGGTCTCCCTGCTGGTACATGGGGAGCAGGGTTTGGAACCTGGCAATCGGGCTCCCAGCCCAAACTCTTACTACATAAGGGACCGTATAGGTCATACTATGTTCTTTTGTAGACCTCATTATACTCATCAAAATTGTAATCATGCCCTAGCCACTTTGGCTCAGTGGATAGAGTATTGGTCCTGGGTTCAATTCCAGTCAAGGGCATGTACCTCAGTTGCAGGCTTCTCTCCCACTTGGGCCCTGGTAGGGGCATGTGCAGGAGGCAACCAATTGGTGTGTTTCTCTCACATCGATGTTTCTATCTTTCCCTCTCTCTAAAAATCAATGGAGAAGCCCTAGCTGGTTTGGCTCAGTGGATAGAGCATCAGCCTTCAAACTGAAATGTCCCAGGTTCGATTCCAGTCAAGGGCACATGCCTGGATTGTGGGCTCAATCCCCAGTGGGGGGCTTGCAGGAAGCAGCTGATCCATGACTCTCTCATCATGGATGTTTCTCTTTCTCCCTTTTCCTTCCTCACTGAAATCAATAAAAAATATTTTAAAAACATCAATGGAAACATATCCTTGAGCAAGGATTAAAAAAAAAAGTTCTGGCATTAAATACTAGTGATAATGGTTCTGAATACACTAAAAAACCCCACTGAATTGTATGCTTTAAAAGCATGAATATTATTGTATGTGTATTATTTTTCAAAAAAAATTACAGAAGAAAATGAAAACTGTATACTAAGTGGTGCATAAGTTTAGATTTGCTACTTACTCACAATTTTTTATTTTATTTTTTAATCCTCACCTCAGGATTTTTTTTAAATTAATTTTTTAGAGAAAGAGGGAGAGAGAGAAAAAAACAATAACAACGATGTGAGAAAAACATCTATCAGTTGCCCCTATGTGCCTGACTAGGGGTTGAACTGCAACCTAAGCATGTGCCCTGACTAGAAATTAAACCCACAACATTTTGGTATATGGGATGATGCTCCAACCAATGGAGCCACCTGGCCAGGGTTATATAGGCAGTTAGGGGGTTTAGGCATAATCTCAAAAATGAGGAGTTATTTTTTGTCTCTGATGCTAAAAAGAAAGGCAAGAAGGAGGGAGGAGTCCAGCCCACATGGCTCAGTGGTTGAGCATTGACCTATGAACCAATAGGTCAGGGTTCAATTCCTGGTAGGTCATATGCCAGGTTGTGGGCTTGTTCCTCAGTGTGGGGTGTGTAGGAGGCAGCCAATCGACGATTCCCTGTCATTGACCTTCCTTTCTCTCTCTCTCTCTCTCTCTCTCTCTCTCTCTCTCTCTCTCTCTCTCTCTCTCTCCCTCTCTCTCCCCTTCCCCTCTGAAATTAATTAAAATATACATACATATATATATTTTAAAAAAAAAGAAGGAAAGAGGAGAGGCAGATTTGAGACCGAGAGAGTCTAGTGTCTGTGGCTCTTCAGACCTAATCTGTAGGAGACAGTGCAAAGAATATTTGGGCTGGGGACCAGCCAGCTCTAGACTTGCTCGGCCTCACATTCCAGAATTCTCCCTGCCCATTGCCTCCATCTCCTCTGCCATCGTCCTTTTATAAGCCACCATTACTTCTTATCTTAAATACTGCAATTGTGTCTTAAGTGCTTCATTCATCCCTGAAATACTTACTGAGCACCTGGTAGTGCTGGGCACTGTTCCAGGGACTGGGGGCCAGCAGTGAGCGAAGCACAGTGAAATCCCTGCTCTCAGGGAGCTGACATTCCAGCCGACAATAAGCAAATGAGTATGCACATTGTTTGATGTGTTAGAAAATGGTAATACTCCAGAGCAGAGGAGGGAGGTAGTGAGTGAGGAATTACAATGATAACTTGGGAAGTGGGGAAGGCCTCATTGAGAGGGTATCATTTTTAAACTAACGTCTGTTTTTATTGATTTTTTTAGAGAGGGAGAGAGATAGAAACATCAATGAGAGAGAAATATCATCGATCAGCTGCCTTCTGCACTCCCCTTATTAGGGTTGTCGCTGGCAACCCAGGCATGTGCCCTGACCAGAAATAGAACCAGTGACTTCTTAGTTCATGGGTCGATGCTCAATCACTGAGCTACACAGGCCTGGTGAGAGGGTATCATCTGAGCAAAGATTGACAGATGAGGGGATGAGCCATGTGGATATATAGGGGGAAACATGTTTTTGGGAATGGACTCAGGTGAAGGACTTAAGGTGACTGGCCTGGACCAGTCCTGTTTGTGGAAAACCAAGGAAGTCAGTGTGGCTGGGGGAAGAGAGGGAAGCAATGAGGTCAAAGAGTAAGTGGAGGGGAGACTGGTTAGGGTCTTAAAGTCACTTATTCTTGCTTCTCTGAAAAACCTTCCAGTAGTTTCTAGCTTCTTCTCACTTACAAGGTTCCACATGTGTAGCCCCACTGCCTCCCTTTCCCTCTCACTGCCTTACCAAGTCCTTTCCCACCTCAGGACTTTTTTCCTTGCTGATCCATCTGCCTGGAGAGACCTTCTCCCATCTTCCCCTGCCTGGCTAGTCATCCTAATATCAAACTTCATCTTTTCTATGGACCCTTTGTAAAGTAGCCCCAGGTCCTAGAGATTCCATCAGCGGTTTTATTTTCTTCTTGCTTCATGAGTACCTAAAATGCTCTTGTGAGTGTTCCGTCTTCTTCCCTAAAAAGAAAGCCCATGCTGTCAGGGACCTCCTCTGGCTTGTTTACCTGGTATCCCTGGAGACTTCCTCAATATTTATTTGTGGAATGCACAGATGAATGTGGTGACCTCGACCTCCTGTGAGTTCCTCCCACTGAAGAGCTGCCTTCTGACGTTACTAAAGCCTCTAAGGCAGTGGTTCTCAACTTCCTAATGCTGCGACCCTTTAGTACAGGTCTTCATGTTGTGGTGACCCCCAACCATAAAATTATTTTTTAAATATATTTTATTGATTTTTTTACAGAGAGGAAGGGAGAGGGATAGAGTTAGAAACATCGATGAAAGAGAGACATCAATCAGCCGCCTTCTGCACGCCCGCTACTGGGGATGTGCCTGCAACCAGGATACATGCCCTTGACCGGAATCGAACCTGGGACCTTTCAGTCCGCAGGCCGACGCTCTATCCACTGAGCCACACCGGTCTCGGCCATAAAATTATTTTTGTTCCTACTTCATAACTGTAATTTTGCAAGGGTTATAAATCGTATCTGTGTTTTCCAATGGTCTTAGGCGACCCATGTGAAAATGTTGTTCGACCCCCAAAGGGGTCGCAACACAGGTTGAGAACCGCTGCTCTAAGGCTTTACTAAAGCTTAGAGTCTAAGCTTTTCAGAGGGGCTTATCACTGTGCAATCCGGACAACCTTTGCCCCAGGGGAAGACCGTACCTTGGACTGGGACCCAGCTTTCTTTTCCTCTATCTCTCCCAAGGACAAAGCCTTGTGCCCTCCACCTTCTGTTTTCCCTCAAACACTTTCAAGATCCTCTCTGCTTTTCTCCTCCTAATCTCATTTCAACCGTCCAGTTCTCTGAAAACTGGGGTTAGGGTATGGGGAGAAGGTGGACCTTCTGAAATTACTGATCTCTGAGATTTGAGAGTATGTCAGGGACTATTTGGTCAAGGGAGTCTAGAAAATTCATGTTATAGTAGGAAAAGAATGTGTCCAGGAGAATTGGTGGGAGGTCCTATGTAGAAGACTGGGAGGTCTAACCCTAAAACCCCTGAAATTGCAGGAATAATTTTATGGCTATAGATATTTTTCAGAGAAGAGGGTTCATTAATGTCTTATGGGTATCTGTAATGGCCTTAGGGGTTAAGGGGCATGAACTCCTTTGATAAAATCATAACTGAACTCCTTGGGGTGTTATGTTGCTGTTCTAGTAGATAGCAGTGCCAGGCTCAAAGTAGCTGCCCCCAAACTCCCTATTGAATGAGTAAATGAGTGCATGGGTAAGGAATGAATACATAGATCAATGGATTGACAGGTGAAACCATCTCCTCCATTTGATTCCAGTGCTCTTTTCACCAAGTCTCAGCTGGAAGAAGTTACCCTTACCCAAGGCGGGAGGACCTTGGATTCTCATGGCCTGACTGCCCTCCAGGATAGCTCCCCGGCTGACTGCACATCTGTGCTTTGGGGTTGATCAGACCTTGGGAAGCAATCTCAGCCCTCTTTGGAGACTGTCAGCTGACCTGGAGATGCTCCTATTGTATGTAAAAGACTAAGTCTTCCCTGACTGCCAGATGTTAAGAAATCCAACCTCTTGCTGAATTTCAGTCCTTGATAGTTCTGCTCCTATGGTGACAGGGACAGGAGCCAGAGAAAGGTGAGTCGCCAGAAGCCCAAACTTTCCTGCCTTTTCTTGGCATAGACTAGTGATTCCCCTGGGGATGGTTTGGTTTGGGACACAATAAGGTCCATTAAAAAAAAAAATCACCAGTCCGGCTGGCATAGCTTGGTGGTTGAGCATTGACCTATGAACCAGGACGTCACGATTTGATTTCCATTTGGGGCTCATGCCTGGGTTGCAGGGCTTGATCTCCAGTGGGGGTTGTGCAGGAGGCAGCTGATCAATGATTCTCTCTCATCATTGGTGTTTCTATCTCTCCCCCCTTCCTCTCTGAAATATATATATAAATGAGGAAACCAGTGAGTGTGGAGAGTTGTGGGACAAGGAGCCAGGAGACCTGTTCTAATCACCTTGTCCTCTGGGACACTATGAGCCTTGGCCACCCCACACTCGCTGAGAGTGTCAGCTGCAGATGGAGGAGAGGCTGGGCCCAAACTCTGGTGAACATCAGATTCACCAGGGAACTTCCAAAAAAGAACACAGACTCCCAGGGCCGAATTCAAGAGGCTGGTTTTGGAATCTTGTTTATTTTTTCCCCAACATTCCTCCACCAAGTTTGGAGGCCACTAAACTTGAGCTAGTGTACACCACAAGGCGTTTGTTTGTTAAATGCCAATTGTTGGGTCTACTGTCAGAATTTCCAATTCCATAGATGTGTGTTGGGGCCCCAGAATTCACATTTCTAATAAGTTTCTAGATGATGCTGATTTTGCTGATCTGGACCATACATGGCTCATATCAGAGCAAGGAAATTCAAACTTGGCTAGATAGTAAAAGCACTCTGAAGTCCTTTCAACTATTTTTTTCAAAAGTTTATTTATTGATTAGAGAGAGAAAGAGAGAAAACCATTGATTTGTTGTTTCACTTATTCGTGCATTCATTGGCTGATTCTTGTATGTGCCCAACTGGGGATTAAACCCGTAACTTTGGTGTATCTGGATAATACTCTAACCCAGTGGTCAGCAAACTACGGCTCACGAGCCACTGCAGTTTGCTGCTCTGTTGATTAACGAGTTTGCTGACCACTGCCTTAGGAAAAAATACTTAAAAAATATTTTAATAATGTCTTTAACCTGAGGTCAAAACTCCTGGGTAAGGGTAATGCTTTACACAGTGGTCTGCAAACTCATTAGACAACAGAGTGGCAAACTGTGGCTCGAAAGCCGCATGTGGCTTGCGAGCCTCAATTTGCCGACCACTGCTCTAACCAGCCAGGCTCTTTCACTCTTGACACACTGGCTGCACCAATTACTAAATCCATTTCTGGGGGGGACCAGGCATCAAAATTTCCTTTCCAACATTGAAAATGTTCAAATATATAGCGAAATTCAAATAATTCTACAGTGAAAACCAAATACTCATCCCCTAGATTCTGCCATGGCCACTTGATTTTGCTTAAGCCGCCCATTTTTCCAACATGTTCTGCTGAGTTTGAGAACCAGGTGCTAGGGTTTCTGGGCTTCTCCTCTGATAGGCTGCTGCTGGCTGTGGTTTTCAGAACCTCTGCAGATGCTCCTTCTCCCCACACCCTGGGGTTTGCAAAAAAAAAAAAAAAAAAGACATGCATTTATTTAGCACCTACTGAGTACCTACCATTCGGAATCCGTCTTCCTTGAGCTGTGTCTAGTGGAGATTTCATTTTCTGAAATGTTTTATTAAAGTCAGAGAAATTCAGACCAAAAAGTCCAGTGTACTTAATCTGTAGCCCTCTACTGGTGGAGAGGGTCCTGCTGTGATCCCATCATCAGGACCTGCCTGGAATCGATGTTACTTGTCCTGGATCCCTATCCAATAAAGACAGGGAGGGGATGAAGCTTCTAGAGAAGGCTTTTGGTTCACTGATACCAGCTGTCCCTGCCCTCAGAGCTCCAGGCTTTGTAAGAGCAAGTAAGACCCTTGTACCCTTTCCAAGGTAGCGTGATCTTGAGATAAGTGCTCTGACAAGTCCCCCAAGGGAAGCCAGCCCTGGAGGGCAATTCTGCTGTGCGGAAGCTTCTAGAAGGGCACATCTAACCAGTAACCACCCCTCCTCCCATGCCACGGGGCTCACAGCTGGTCCTGTGGGGCCTCAGAGTCTAGAGGAAGAGGGAGAACCCACAAACTCATCAGCTTGCCCTCGGGTGCCTGGGACCTGGAGTTTCCAGCTGGCTGTGTGCCTTTGGCTTTTCTTTTACATCAGTTTCTGGAGCTGGGGGAGGGGATCTATGAGAGAATGGGTTTTATGGTAGAGGAGTCTTGGTGGCGTAGACTAAGTGAATGTGAGTTCTTTTATTTCTATGGAAGCAGTGGAAAAGTCAGCTAACGAGGCAACCTAAGCCAGAGAGGCCAGCCCATGCAGTAACTGCCATGCTGGACAGGGGCCTGACCTGCTCTCCCGTGGGCAGGAGGGGGACCTGGGATTTCCTGGCTGGTCTGTACCGTTAGGATGTACATTACGATATAAAAGGTTTTTCCCTCAGTCGCCAATGAAATCAGAAGAGTTGCCATTTACACAGACAACTTTGCGTGGAGGTAGTTTCAACTCTGCTAGTGACTGAAACTTGGGAGCAGGGACTTCCTCAAACACTTCAGTCATTTTGAAAATGTAGAAATCTTTCGGGCCCTTTTGCCGGGGCTTTTTAGTGTGATTCACTTGCATGTCTTCCAAGGTGTCCTTTCCTTTTACTGCAGGGTTTGCTGGTGTTCCTTGGGACTTAAGGGCCAATGAGGCAGGAGGTTGGCTGGGCCCCCGGGGCTCCTAGTTCAGGCCCTTGATGGTGCTCCACAGGCATCGGAGTCAGTGACACTGAACTATTTCCCACAACTCCCCCCAAAAAGGTGCAGGTCCAACAATGGAATGGGGCCATTGTCTGTAAGTGCCACAGGAACCAGACTAGAACAGCAGACAGCCTGTTGAAAAGCGAATTATGAAGACTAAGCAGGAATACATAAAAACATAAATGTGATTGTCCTGCTGGAAAGCATGATGCATACCTTGCAGTTGGGAACCAGAAAAGGCAAAGCTAGTGAGATTATGGGCAGTGACTGTTCAAGGGTTTTCTTACATCTTAACGGTTACATCATCATCAGGTAAAACCTCTGCGGCAGGTCCCATGATAGATATGGCCAGGTCTTGGGTGGACGAGGTCCTTGGCTTGTCCTGGACAGACGAAGGTCTTTATGGCCAGCGTCCTTGGTGTTCATGGCAAGTGTTGGGTCCAGCTGTATCTGGTCCACACACTTGTACTTGAGCCTGTTGTGTGCCAGGTACAAATGCTACTCTGGGGATCAGACCCAGTGCCTGTCCTCATGGAGCTCTCATGGTGGTGTCTGGCGGGGAAAGGGTTGGAATAGCCAGGAAGAGGAGATCAGAGGACAGTGGGCCCAGGAGGGAGCAGCCCTGCCTCTGTCTCCCCTGCCTGCAAAGGGCAGTCAGGAGCAAACCTAGCCTCATCCTTTGTGGTGACCCTGAGTAATGATTATCCTCTTTGGGGGACTGAAGCAAGAGGTGGGGTGTCGCTAAGGCCTGTGATTTCTGAGACTTGGACCTCTGTGGGGTCTTGCCTTGCACGCTCATTGTGGGGTTTTCCCTGTCTCTGCTTCACCTACACACTGCAGGATAGAAGATGCTGCTGATGGATCCAATCAGAGAAGGGCTCTCTTGAGGCCAGGATTAGGGGCCTTACATTTCTGCCAGGGAGAAACCGTGCTTGGCGTCATGGCTCTGCCTTCGGAGGGTCTGGAGGGGCCTGACATGATCTGGTTTGTGTGGTAACGAGCTGACTCTGGCAGCTGCCTGGTGACAGGATTGGCGGGGCCTAAGTCTGGATAGAAGCCCACTTTGGACTGGAGAGCTCCCCTTTGTTCTGACCCGTGGAGTTCAGAATCAATGGGTCTGACTCTATCCGCAGCTTCCTCAGCAGCACAGTCCCCAGTGGACTGTGAGGGATTAAGTGTATTAATGTGTGGAAAGTGCTTAGAGCTCTGACTGCTCATACTTTACATGTGAGCAGTTATTGTTGTAACTACACCTGACCTTGTGACTAGAGATGGACAGAGGCCTAGGTGCCTGGCCTCCGTCCCTCTACCAGACAGCCTTGAGCCTCCATTCTCGCCTGTGGGCTGGGGATGGTTAGGTGAACCTGGCAGAGTTGTGTGGGGATTGGATCTCCCACTCACACCCTGCCTGGCACATACAGTAGTAGGTTCCTCCTTCTTCTTCTTCAAAAAAAAGGGAGGGTTAATATTTGTCTGGAAGGTTTTCCTCCTGCTTAGTTTCCTTCCTCACTTCCCAATTGTCTACCCCCTGGCCGCCACTTTCCCCCCAAGCTGCCCATCCTCCAGTTTTCAGATCTATTGTACCTCCTTGTAGCTTCTGTCTCAGCTAAGATTATCCTTTGGTCCCTATTCCAGCTCTCCACCTCTAGGAAGTGACATACACCTTTAAGGATTTCCACCTGGGCCACACCTGAATGGTAAGAGCGCTGTTTACTGGGTACTGATTTAGTGCCTGGCTTTGTTCTTTATTGTCACATGCTAGGTCTTCACAGGGATGTGCTTGTTTGATCCTACGTGTTCCAAGAAAATTGGTGTGCTTATCACCCATTTAAGAGATAGAAAAACTGAGGCAAGTGGTTAAACAACTTGATTGATACCACAGCTAGGAAGTGGCAGGTCTGAACCCAGCAGTCTCAGTCTAAGCCTCAGCTCCCAACCACTCCACATTCTTATCACCTATGACCCTTATGTTTAGGATCCATACGAATTCGGAAAAGAAGCATCGTCTTTGTCCTGTGAATCTCAGAGCTTTACTTGTTTGTTTTTTTAAAATAAAAAGATATTTTACTCCAGAGTCACACATCTCAAATTTCCCCTGGTTATATTCTGCTGTGTTTTTTATCTCCTTCTAAGGAAGACATTCTTTCTAAATCTCACTGTTATACTCAGAAATAGGCATATTTTGTCTTGCTCTGTCACCTGTAGAGATGGAACACTGCCGATCAGCACATTCCTTCACATGCTTGAAAATAGTCTTATGATTTTCCAAATCTCTCTAAGCCTGTTCTTCTCCGAAGCAAGAGGGGCCTGGCCTCTTTCCACCGCTGGGTTCCTGTCCGGCCCGGAGAAGAGGGCTCGGAGTTTTCTAGGCTCTGTCCTTGTACTGGTTGTGCTCTGGACGATGTCACACCTCAGCTGTACACAGGGACCAAAGCAAGCCACACTGGGTCCTCTGCTTCTTCAGAGTTTTATTTTAGCTTAATTTATTTTCATATTTTGGAACATTTAGGAATGAAATAAAAGTGTAAAGAAATAGAGAACCCTGGCCAGTGTGTTCAGTGGTTAGTGCGTTAGCCAACTACCAAAGAGTCTCAGATTCAATTCCTGGTCAAGGGCCCAGGGCATGTAGGAGGTAGCCAATCGATGTTTCTCATATCGATCTCTCTCTCTCTCCCATCCTTATACACACTCTCTAAAATCAATTAAAAAAATAACCTTGGGTGAGGATTAATTAACACACAAACAAAAAGCAATGGGGATTCCCGTGACATTTTATGCAGTCTAGAATTGACATTGAACCTGAGGGCCTGCCTGTGTGCTGGCACTGCGTGAACCTGTGGCAGGGATACAATCCTTGCCCTGAGGTTCTTGCACAGTCAGAGCTGGTGAGCATTGAGAACAACTATGAACAATTTCCATTCCCACCAGTATTTACTGAGCATCTACCGTGACCAGGGATTCTTCTTCGCACGTGGGGTACATCAGGGAACTCACTAGCTTACATTCTAGTGGAGAGGCAGACAGTAAGTTGATAAAGACTATAAAAAGAAGAAAAGGAAGGGGGCTGGGGTACAGGGTATGTCGGGACAGCCTGCAGCATTAAATGGGGATCAGGGCCTCCTTAAGGTCAGATTTGAGTCAGGACTTGAAATAGGTGAGGAAGTTAGCTATGGGGTATCTGGGAATAGTGAGTTTCAGGCAGCAGGAATAGCTAAAGCCTCAGAGGAACCAGATCCAACACAAACATCAGGAAGGGGTCACCAAAGATAAGGAGACTGAGAAGGGCCAGTGGGAGGGAGAAGGGGGGCTTGCATGCCTATGCTAATTGCATTGTGTGGCTGCCTGTTGGGTGGGGTAATTTACCCAACTCCCAGACCAGGCTCTGCCCAGACCTCTGGGTTAACGGAAATCAGTTCTGATCCAGGCTCTTTCACAACTAAGATAAGGCCTTGAGTAAGCTGCAAACCCCTTAGGCCTCAGGGGTCACATCTGTAAAACAAGCCAACGTCTGGCCACCCTCTGGACTCCCGCCTGCCAGCCCCCGGTGCATTTGGAAATTATAATAATAGAAGTAATAGTAAAAACAATAATAGTAATGATAATGTTACAAATAGGATGGCAATGCAGCATCTTTCCAGGGTGAATAATTTATTCCTTCTTTTATTGAAGTAAAACCACCTCACTTCTGTGGTTTCTGAGGAAAAGAAAGGCAAGAGCATAGATAGCTTTTGATTAGGAAAAAAAAATTAGGTGAGAGAGGCAAGGACTTCCTCTCCTAGCATTTAACCGTCTCCCCTTTGGGGGAACGGCTCCGGGGCCCCTGGCTGTTCCCTGAGAGTGTTTCCTTAGCTGGGCTTCGGAACATCTGAACATCCGCAGGCAGCCAACTGTCAGCTCAGGAACGTTTGGGAAGTGTTATGCAAAAGGTGAAAAAAACACGGTCTTTGACAAATAACAAAAGATAAAACCTGGCAAAGCTTCCTAGCCTTCAGGCTGTTGGGGCCAGAAATGAAAAATTGTGTTCTCACAAATCCACTGAGTTGCTAAGAGGAGGGATTTGAAAGCACCATATTGTCAGACACTTGGTTTTGCTCAGACTCCAGGATTTAGGGTTCTCTGGTGCTAGGGAAGGGCTTTCCCTGCCGACAGAAGTGGTGTTTTTTAGTGTTGGGAGAGAGATAGGATGGGCTGGTTGGGGAGATAGGGACTACTAGTAAGAAAAATTTAAAAGCCCAGGAAAGTTCATCCAAAAAGGAAAGTTCATGTGAGGGGTCACAGAACTGGTAAAGGTCAGGGTTGAAAGTCAGTACCAAAAGTCTAATCTCACTCGCATGTATGCCTCTTTGTGCCTCAGTTTCCTCCTCTGTGCAATAGGTATAAGTTCACAGGGCAGTGTGACGATGAAGTGAATTAATTAATACACAGGGAGTTCTGAGAATGGGAACTGCGTGCTAATGAAACATCCAAGCGGGGGTGCTTTCGCCTTTGCTGACCTTGGTTTTTCCTAACCAACCTCTGAATGTTTTGCATTGAGGATTGCCCATGGAGAGGAGGTTTTCAGTCCAAGCACACTTTCCACACTTTCAAGTTGTGCATCTC
>PVJN01043010.1:0-17989 GCA_004026805.1 Lasiurus borealis | reverse complement strand
GGTGGAGGGGGGAAAAAGAGGAACAAATGTAATAATCTGAATAACAAAGACTTATTAAATTTAAAGAAAAGGAAGACACCAGTATGACCATATAATCTTGCAACCGCTAAGATGAGGGCGATTTTCCTGATAAATTTGAGCAGAACTGTTACAAGATTGGGACGGAGAGCAGAGTGAATAACTGTCCTCCCTGCTGCTTTGCCCCCATTGTCTCCTCATGTACCACAGAGAAGAGAAAGTTTTCAGAGCAAAGGCGTGTATCCTGACCACCTGATCCTGGTTACAGTGTTGGTTCATGGCAGACAGAGCTGTGATTTTACAAACGTTCCTATTTAGAGTCCTACTTTATTCCTTACGTTCTGACAATCCTAAAAGAGGCTCTAACAAATTAACATAATTACAACCTCAACGCACTAAAAACATGTCATCATTTTTAAAGTTAGTTAATGAAATACCCTTCTACTCCTAAGTAAATTAGAGTTAATATGACCACGAGGCAAAATCAGGCTATCATTTAAGGAAGAGGTAATTTACATGGAAAGTTTCAGCACGCAGTGGAAAATGACACTGCTCCGATCACAATCATTTATCCGCTGTCAGCATGTCCTAGCCTGTGGCAATTAACAGACTTATCACGCGGTGAGTTTCCATTAAAATACAGACACGTTAGGATCCCTGACAGTGAAAGAATTTGCCAGAATGACACCTGTCCTCTTGGTGGAGGAGAGTGGAAGGGGAAGGGCTGAGAGAGGTGGGATGGGGGGGAGTAAACAGTGTAGACTCTCTGATCTCTTCTCCATACGCCACTCTAAGGTAGTCTGCGCCCTATTACTTCTTTGACTGTCACTGCCTCCTCAATGCGCCCACTTTTAAGGTCCCTCTTCCATTGGACAGGCAGGATAGGTTCAAGGTCCTTAAAATGTCATGTGGGCTCTGTCTGATGCCAGTGTCAAGTTGTCCTTCCAGAATCTTCTCCTGGCTGTGCCTCTACCCACACACACACTCTGTGGAATTATTTGCTTCTAAGTGCTTAGAGGAACGATTATAAAGTGTTTTTGAAACACTGTACCTGTGGATGTGCTGTTTCTTTGGTAAATGCCTACAACGCCTTCAAGACACAGTTCAAATATTAGCTTTGCAGTGAAATCTTATCTAACCCTTTAAGAGTACCTAATTTTCCACTTGCACAGCACACACAAAAATATAAATTTAGCCGCAATAGGGACCATGTTTAATTTCTCTTTTATATTCACGACTATGTTAACACCTATGATTATCTAAAATATGGCCAAAATATAATTTATATTATTTGTTGGCTTTTAAGTAGATACTGTAGATCAGGTGGTTTAATTATTTTATCAGACTCGCAGTAAACATTCTTTAAAAAGAAAAAGTTAGACTATTTTCAGTGAAGTTTATCTAAAATCTTCATTCATTTAAAATATTTACTTTTATAATAATTTAAGTCAGTCATAATTTTCAACATGAATATGACCATAAAACTTAAATAAAAATTTGAATTATTAAAGGGTTTTACCATCAAGTCTGTTTTAAACGCTTCCTACTATTTAAAAAATATGTGCTAGCTTCAAGAGCTATCACCTAGAAAAATATCCAAGTGAACAACTTATAATTAAAACTACTTTTCATCTTAGTGACATTTTATACACTCTCATCCCAGCACAATTAATTAGCAAGATTTTAGTGCCTGATCTAAAATTAAAGTTGTGACTCTGGTTCAAGTCACCTTACAGTAATCAGCAAAATGCATTAGGTCAAATTCTACTTAGTGAGCTGTGGATAAAGACCGGAAATACAATGGAAACACCCATGCCTGTATTTATGGAAGAGACAAGCATCAAACTGACTAGTTAAAGACTAATTTTCAACGCTGGTAAGTGCTCTGAAGGAAAGACATGTGATTCTATGGGACTGAGGATGAGAGGAAACCAACAGGCCGGGGGAAGTGCAGAAAGATTCCCTGAGAAATGAGAAGCCACGATGTTAAAAATGAGACAGGACAATCTAGAGACAAAACCCCTAAGAGCAGCCACTAGCATCTTGTGGATACTGAGCCCTTACAGTGTGGCTGGTTCATACTGAGGTGCAAGAATCAAATGAACCTGGGATTTCAAAGATTCAGTACAGAAAAAGTAAAATGTATCAATATATATCTGATATTCATGTGTGTATTTATATGACAGGTGTATTTCAATAACTACATACATTTCAGCAACTGTCCTTCTTATCACGTGCAAATAGAAGCATCAAAGACTTTCTCCTTAACACAATCTCCTGTTTTTTCTGCTGTCTTTGAGTATTTCTTCTGAATTAATTGTATCTCCATGACCTATTCCAGTACTTAAAACATTTACTAAATAAGCAAACCATGAAGAAACATAAATATTTTGTCAACTTTTCCATCTACCAACTTTGAATATAGACCCCAAATTGACAAATTAATGTACTAATCACAAAAAATTCAGGACTAGAAGAGAAACTTGCCCAGATTAAAAAAAAAAAAAAAAGATAAAAAGTGCCTATGGCATTCTCTCTGTCAATATGATAGTTCTTTCACTAAATCTGTTACTATAAATAACCGAAGCTTAATGCTACAGAATGCATGTGTGCTTTTTTCAAAAATGCCAAAAAATTTTTAAAAAGCAAAACTCAAATAGTAAAATAAACTCTTTCCTTTTATGAATATGTCAACTGTTCTATATAACTGAAAAGCACTTTTTAGGAGCCTTAAGATCTTAAATAAGCCACCCTTATCCTAGGAAACAATTTGATGCTTTTCCTTATAATCAGATGAGAATAAGTGTATTTGCTTCAATGTAGAAAGTATTACAAAGGATCATTAGAGAAAAAACAGATCTCTAAATTGATCAATAATTTCCATTAGTGCAAATGGAGCATATACTTCTAACATATGCATATGGGGTCTTTACATTTCCATTTGACATATTTATATTAATTTCCTTTACCAGAATACTTAAATTGGAAAGTTTAGTTGAACTTGAGCCAGTATTTCAAAAGGATTGAACTATTTCTAGATACAAAATACTAAAACTTTAAGGACAAAGTAAAATTAGGGAGAAAAGTGTAATATTTTTATTATTTTGCAATATCTAGAACATAAGTAGTGATAATATACCAAACACATTACAAAAAGGTTGTAACTACCAATCTAGTAATTATAAAGAAAGTGTCTGCCCGAGAGTATCCTATTTGGGAATTATTTATTATACTTAAACTATGACCTTTCCCACCAAATACTACCAGAATCCTTCATATTAATAAAGAAAACAACTCTCAAATTGCCTACATTTACATATTTTTTCATATATTAATAAGTTAACGATCATCTTTCCTAATAAAAAACTTATAGATGAGCTTTCTATTTCTGACTAGGTATATACTTGAGGATAATACTTAAGACATTTTGTATTCTGATATTAAAATTATGATTCTGATAAATAGCATTTCATGCAAATGAAGTCATATCAATTGAACTAATATTTTTTCCAAAGTCTATGATGAAAAAATTTCAGGCAAAGGTTTATAGATATGCTAATATCCATAGCCTATATTCATACCATATATGTAAAGAATAAATTATTACTTTCAGACATAGATGATGGCATGTTACGAGGGTAAATTGCAAATCCTATTAATCCTTCCAATGTAGAGAAGAAAAATAAAGAAAAAATTTTCTTCCCTAAGCTTTTACTATCTTCTGAAAGCTACATCTTACCTTAAGTTTCCACAGACCTCTACAGGCAAAGGCCATTGAAATCACAAATACATTTTCTGTATAGTCTGGAAGACTGTAGCAATAAACTAACTAGAAGTTTCCAGTTCATTAGAAAAGAGTACTACACTAGTTATAGATTTACATATAAAACCTAAGCCAAAAATAGTGAGAGAAAATTCAAATTCAACCTTTTCACAGTAACTACACGCTAAATGAAACCTAAAAAAAAAAAAAAATGGCAAGAAGTCTATCAAAATATTTCTATGTGGTTATAATTTTACTCACGAAAGCATGGTTCATACATTCTTTCCCTGTTTTTTATGTTTGATTTAGGAAACTTCATTAAAATTTGATGTTACTCAAATGAAAAGCAGCAATCATTTTTATTCTTTGAAGAACATTTTCAAAACAACTTCCCAGATAAAAATGACTTACACTCCTAAATGACATCTCCACCAATGTTATCTGTATAGAAAACAGTTCTGAAATATATGTAATAACTACAAATTCACTTATTTGAGACTTCTTCACTGATTTAAATATTAATCACTGCTTTTTACTCTCTCATGCAGAGAGGAAAAAATATCGGACACACTCTTACTCATATGCACAATGAAAATCACTTGTAAGAAAATAGAGAACACATATAGTATGTTGGTTTACGACATGAATAACTGTTCAAAATTAACACGGGGATGCTAAGCACTTACCTGAACAGTGGTTTTCTTGGCAGGTACATGCCGGGAAATCTTCCTCTGGAGACGGACAGATGCTTTCGTTCACAGCAGGGACCTTGCCAACTTGCCCACATAATTCTTTTGAAAAGCTGCTAGTGGCTCAGGGTGACCTAGCCTGGCCCTGCAGCTTGCCTCTCAGACGGATAGTCTAGGTCTAGGAGCTGACTGAGAGCAGAAAAAACAACATTCCCCTTCAATACACTGTGGAAGCGGGGCTGACAATTTGCACACCTAGTTTAGCACGTGCCACAGGAGGCTGGCATTGAAATTTTCCACTATTTTTCAATGGAATAAAGGATTTCAAGGACATAAGGGAAAAAATAATCCTACCTTGTTGTCAGACCTCATCCAAAACAAGCTGCCAAATAAACCCAGAAAGTTCTTTGTAAAACACTTCATCCCAGTACACGT
This sequence comes from Lasiurus borealis, assembly GCA_004026805.1. NCBI lineage: Eukaryota > Metazoa > Chordata > Mammalia > Chiroptera > Vespertilionidae > Lasiurus > Lasiurus borealis. The sequence goes on along the minus strand of PVJN01043010.1, from coordinate 13,084 downwards.
TTTGCATTTGAAGAGCTATGACCATTTCATGACAATAAGATGGAACTGAGAGCTTTCCATTGCGAAGAAAACTCAGGGATGTGTTAATCTTTTGATCTCCAAATGCTGTTAAACCGTTCAACACCTCTTACAGTAAAAAATGAAGCTTCTGAATTAAAAAAAAATTTTTTTTAGACCGATAACTTTACCTTTTCAATGTTTCCCTTCCAAATGCATCAAAATCATCTCAGAATAATTCAAGCATTATGAAAGCAGAGTGTTCATGGTAAATTCAATCATTTTTCATTGACTGAAGCCTTAGGAAATTTTTTTTAAAAATCTCTGAAGTTGTTATAGGAAATATGACAGGTACCTCATACAAAAGTGAATCTTCATGTATTTCAACAATAATCTTTTTCTCCTAATAATGTATTTGAAGCCATTAAACTTTTCCCCATGTCATTTAACTTAAGTTAAAATATATCACTGACAGCCATAAGGACTATTTTTAAAAATTTCTCGGTCCCACCAAATGAATGTTTGTTATTAAAAATTTTGTTTACAACCTGTAATAATAATGAAACTATTATCTGAACATTGGCACATAAAAATATTCAAATATCTGAGAAATATTTTGAAATACTATTAATATGTATTTCTAGGTAGCGAAACAACTTCAAGTATATTAGAATTCTCTTAAAGAGCAGGGGTAGTCTAGTGATAAAGTTGACAAAATATAGAAGTATTGATTTCCCAAAGCAAATCGGAGCACAGGAAAAATAAATCCCCATCACTGAAAACAAAATTATGACACATATTGTCATATATCAATTAAATTTCCTAGAATAAAATACTACACTAACTCTGAATTAATTTAAAACTTATACCTCAATTAACTGTGAGGAACGCATTGCTTCTTCCATCATCTCTGCCCCCAAAGGTAATTCACAACACAGGATCTACTGTCTTACAGGGAGATGGCACTCCCCAAAGCATGCACTCTAGGAAGCCAGTGAACTACATGTTCATGTTTACATACTACATGAATATGTAAATGTAGCTATAAATAAATGCTATACCAATTCCGAACTCATTTGCAAAGTATTTATAGGGTAAAAGCTTACTATTCAGGCTCCTTTAATTGACTTATTTTTCCAATAACCACACCTGGAGAGATTATTTTGCTTACTGTGCATGCAAAAAACTGATTCATATAACGTATTATTCTGGCGTATAAGATGACTGGGCGTATAAGACGACCTCCAACTTTTCCAGTTAAAATATAGAGCTTGGGATATACTTGCCCTATAAGACGACCCAACTTTTGAGAAGATTTTTCCTGGATTAAAAAGTCGTCTTATACGCTGGAAAATACGGTAATTGGGCCTTCCCCAACCTTCTTCTCTCAAGAAAGCCAGGCACCTAAGGGCCTTTAAAACCTAGATCCAAAGACTTGTCTAGACCACAGAGGACTAAATAAAATGTTCTAGAAAGTTTGTGTGAAGAGGAGAATGGGAACCAGCAAACTATGGGTAACAGTCACATCCTGCCTGCTGCTTGTTTTCACACAAAGGCTATGCGAGATACCCTGGACCACCATAACGATGAACAAGAAGGTCTCAGAGCAGATCAAGCCTGAATGAAACATTGAGGAGGCAAAAATGACCAAACGGAAGCTGTCCTCCTCCATGCACATCACGACGAGGGAGGGACTTTGGAAAAGACAATCATCCTGGGAAAAATAACAGGCAGCAGAGGAAGAGCGAGACCAATCATGAGACGGACTGACTGTAAAATAAGCCACCGGAGTGAGTCTACAGGGACCGAGCAGGGCTGTCTGCCACAGGGCACGGCAGACATCACTCATTCAGAAGGTCACCAGGGGTTGGAGCCGACTCAAGGGCACGCAGCCCTGTGCCCATTTGTTTACATAGTGTCCGTGGCTGCTTTTGCTCCGTCATAGCAGAGCTGATGAGGGCAACAGAGACCATTTAACCCGGGAAACCCCAAATATTTACTCCCTGGTCCGTTACTGGAAAATTCTGCCCATGTTTTAGAGGCTCCTTGAAATCAAACATCAGTTTTGAAACAGTATTTCAGTGAATCTGGGGATAACTTAGAGCAAAGGAATATACCATGCAAGAGTGCACACCCATTCCTCCCATCTGCAACTACAGTAAATCCAGAGCAGTTTCTCCAAGTTATTTCATCTGCTGCTTCAGGTCTAAAGCACAGGAAAAAAGTTTGAAAGTACATGCATTATAACGTTATAGTTTCTAAAAGAAGGAATACCACTGTGAAGATTGGGGAACCAAGCTTGGTTTATAAAGCACACCCAAAAACACACATTTATATCTTTTAAAAGGTCCTCTGACATTATATACTGTTATGGTGAGCAGTCCATCGATTTTTCCTCTCACCTACTATATTTGGAAGTTCGCTATGGATTCCAAAAGACAAATGTAAGAAAACTTTAAACAGTCCATTTAAATCATGACAATACTTTCAAAAAAAAAAAAAAAAGAACTGATAAAAAATATTCAAACCAGGGTAAACAAGATTGAAAGACTATTATGTTTGAGATATCTATTCTGCATGTTACACATAATCCAGGATAATGTATACTAAGAAATGCATAAATAGCAATCAATGTCCTGAGTTACTTTATATTTTTAAATTAATTTTAATAATATGTATTTTGATGATACAAATAAATATAATGAAACTGCTTAGAAATCAGATTTTTAAAAGCACTTTGCATAATTTTTAAATTAAAAAATTTAAAATAAGAATTATTATCTATAAACATCAAGAAAAATTACATAGAAATCCTCAAACACTAAAAGAAAACTACTTTATCCTTATAATTTCTGTCCCTAAAATCAAGTGATATAAAAAGAAAGGCCAATGAATGACTCAGCAACTCTTATTTAATTTCCAACCACTCCCTGTCTTATGCAAAGTGAAATATTTTCCCAGTACCTATTGCTCTTTTTTCTTTTTCTAATTATATTTTATTGATTTTTTACAGACAGGAAGGGAGAGGGAGAGTTAGAAAGATAGATGAGAGAGAAACATCGATGAGCTGCCTCCTGCACGCCCCCTATTGGGGATGTGCCCGCAACCAAGGTACATGCCCTTGACCAGAATCAACCTGGGACCCTTCAGTCTGCAGGCCAACACTCTATCCACTGAGCCAAACCAATTAGGGCCTACTGCTCTTTATAGGCAAGATAATTTTATAACCTAAAATGCGTAACTAATATTTCAGAATGCTTTCTGAAAACTAGGATAGATATTTCTAGAACTAATTTTTTCAGACCAGTTAATTAATATAAGATTCAGCTTTAAAAATTAGTTGCAACACTTCAGTAACAACTATATAATAAAATGTGACTGGTTATTTCAATGAAAAGAACTAGGCATTTAGAAATTAAAAAGGGACATTTAGATCAGTCACATCACATTTTATGATTCATCATTTTATAAGTAATAAATTTGCATACTGCAATAATATGAAATACAGCCAAGGAAATTTGATCATTTTATAATTACACTAGAGGCCCGGTGCATAAAATTTGTGCACAGGTAGGATTTGCTAGGACTGGCGGGTGATCAGGGACAATTGGGGCCTTCCAGCTGCTGGCCAGGGCCGCCCTTCCCCAGCTGCCAGCTGCCAGCCAGGACCTTCCATCGTTCCCGCCACCCCTGCTGGTCAGCACATGACATAGCAAGCGATCGAACTCCTGGTCTCTTGGTCGAACTCCCCAAGGGACAGTTTGCATATTGGCCTTTTATATAGAGAGATGAATAGTTTTAGAAAAATTTTAAAAATTGAGACCCTTCCATTGTTTTTCATCAAACTTATCTGTGTTACAGATTATTTGCTATTTAAACCACATCAACACAAAAATGCTTTAAATAATGACATTTTACTGTTTCCTAGAAGCACACCCACGTGGCAGCTGAGCTCTAAAAATACTTGTACAGAGATGCTTCAGTGATTCAAGATACTTCCTTAAGTTTGTCCCTCTTATTTAATAACTGCATTATCTCAACATTCTATATTGATACATAAAATAAATGCACTACTATCACATATACATAAAGACCTTACAATAGACCTTAAATTTTACTTTTACTAACATTACTTTTATATTTTTTAAGTTCAAATGTAGTCAAAAGGTCCCAACACATACATAGTTTCAGCATCAAAACAGAAAATCGTAAAACAATAAAAATTCAATAAGTTAAGTTTCAATAAATGATATAAAATATGTATATCCACATTTTAAGCACTAAACATGCTACTAATCTATTCATAAGACAGAAATACAAAAGGATGCTAACACTGAACACCAATTTCTTCTAAAATTACTTGGGCTAAAAAAACTATTTCGTTTCTAACAATATGTTATTCTTGGAAAAAGAGTATGAACCAACACGGTAAGCAACTGAAAAATAATTCAAAATATGAATTAAATGTTCGCTGATAAAGGCAAGCTTAAATAACCAGCAAATTGATGCAGACAATCAAGGGGCTTGCTCAAAGCCACTGACTTAATGACAGAACAAAATAAATTCTGAGCACTTTCACATTCCCCCACGCTTGCCTGACGGTGTGTGGTCTTGAATCATACAGTTAACAACCACAGCTAAGTAGACACAGAGCCTTTCCTTCCCTCTACTACACTGAGGATGGTACTGTAGAATATCAGTTTTCTGTTCTTCAACCAATCAAGTGCCTTTTTGCCGGAGGACAGGTAAAAAGTGGCAAAGGCAAAGGGGAATGAGAGACAAGGACCAGGGAAGCGGGAAGAGGGGCAGAGAAAGGGAGAGAGAGAAAAATACCCTCTAGCAGACATGCACAGGGGCTTCTTGGCTTCCTTTTGGCACTGTTCTCAAGCCTAAACTCTAGATCAGCGGTTCTCAACCTGTGGGTCGCGACCCCTTTGGGGGTCGAACGACCCTTTCACAGGGGTCGCCTAAGATCATCAGAAAACACATACCTATTTCCCATGGTCTTAGGAACCAACACACTGCTCCTCGGTGTAGCAAAGTGTAGCAATGTAGTTTACTATTGTTATATGAAGCCTGTTACCTATGCTACACCACGATTCAAGACAAAATTTCATTTATTTGTCATTAGAAATAATTATTTCACAATATATAATTACATAATGTTTTTGTGATTAATCACTATGCTTTAATAATGTTCCATTTGTAACAATGAAAATACATCCTGCCTATCAGATACTTACATTACAGTTCATAACAGTAGCAAAATTACAGTGATGAAGTAGCAACGGAAATAATGTTATGGTTGGGGGTCACCACCCCATGAGGAGCTGTCTTAAAGGGTCGCGGCCTTAGGAAGGCGAGAACCACTGCTCTAGATAAAAGTTCTCAGCTCTGATTCAGACTCCTCCACGTCTCTCACGTCCAGGGTCATGGTCAGGGCCTAGAGGTTAAGTGAGGAAGGCTTACGTGGAACTCTGAATGGCTTTGCATTAAAACTTAGTTGTATAAAAGGACTAAGTTGCAAGCCTGCGATTTCTATCCTTTGAAATGTCCTTTGGAAATATGACTGGCTGAGAAAAATAAATGCCCTCCCAATTTTACATTAGTTCAGAGTTCGCACTTTAGCATAAGAAGCCCTCGGTCCGTGGTATTATCATTACTGGATGTTAGAAATATTACGCACCCAACAGCCTTCCCCGCCAGCTGAAGAACAAAAGACTGCAGTATTTCTTCAGAGGGAAAGTATGAGTTGCAAACAATGGTTTCATAAACAGATCTCCCAAACACTACCCTCTCACAAGACAGATCAATGTGTTTCTGTCATAATGCCCTCGAGATGTACTACAAAGTAGCTGAATATTTTTAAGAGTCCCTTGTATGCTAATAAGTGTCATTCTTGTGGGGATGAACTACTAAATTACCATCCCAAAGTATAAAACTAGTTCCAGAGAGTATTCTAATCCAAGCATCTCTATCTTCAGAAAAGGGACGTGCATTATGTTTAAAAGAATGATAATTAACTTCTACATACATGACAGAAGCATATTAAAAAATAAGTTATTTCGTTTCTTTATAACTTAGTATAGATTTATAAAGAATAAGTTATACCACAGCATAATTTTTATGTTCATTTCGTTTCTCCTTTTATACCACCATGACTTTTGCTGCATTCAGTCAGAACAATTCAGGGTCAATAAATACTACTAAGAGACAGCCGTGTCACGTATCTATGTATAAGTGCTTTAAAACCGAAACTATAGATATACTTACTTATCAAAGCTATCACTATTTTTGATGAAGCTCTCCAGTTTTTCCTTGGCATATTCCACCACATCGGAATGCAGCTCAATCCCATGATTTACTCCAAAGGGACCTGCAAATCGTAGCAGCATTTTTATTTAAAAAAATAAATAATGTGATTACAGAGCTTCATTTCTGCTCACTTATCACAGGGACATTTAAAGAGGGCGTGACATAGGTGAATATCATCTAGCCACAGATGTGAAAAGCTACATGGAAATCTCAGAATCTATACTGTCTTAAATTAAAAAAACAACAACACAAAATAATGCTTATCTGTCAAGACAATACTGGCCGTCAGCTACTATATGAAGTTTTAAGTCTTTTGTCACTGGTTAAAAATTTAGTAATTCTAAAACCTCAAAACCATGGGCTATTAGATACAAAAAAATACCCCACAAGATCCCACCACTACCCAGTGACTGCCAATTTCAAAGGCCAAGACCTCATTCTATGTCTTCTGGAGCTCCCACGGTCTAGCACAGCGGTTCTCAACCTGTGGGTCGCGACCCCTTTGGGGGGTCCATCAACTCCATCATAGGGGTCGCCTAAGACCATCAGAAAACACAGATATTTACATTACGATTCACAACAGTAGCAAAATTACTGTTAGGAAGTAGCAAAGAAAATAATTTTGTGGTTGGGGGTCACCACCACATGAGGAGCTGTATTAAAGGGTCCTGGCATTAGGAAGGTTGAGGACCACTGGTCTAGCAGAATGTGGTCATCAGTCTACTTTTTAACAGCAGATTTTACTCCTGTTCCATACTTCCCACTTCTGATTGGAATATCTTTTTAAGGAAAGCCAAGGACGAATAACATTCCAGGGATTGGAAAAGTGGGAGAGCTTTCTCAGCTGCTGAAGAATGTGGGGTGGCCCCCTTAATGACGATATGACTTAACTGGATTCACATTTCAGAGGCTACTGTTAGGGCGCGTGCTGCCTGCCCCACAATCCACAGATCCACCTAGTTACACTAGCTACTTTCAAATTTCTGAAATTGAGCCAACCAGGTTTTCTGCTCTACATTTGTTCTATTAGTTTAGAGATCGGTCTCCTACGAGAAAGCGTAGACCTTGTGTTTGTGTATGTGCTATTTATTTTTTCTATCTTATATAGACGTATGTACTGCGCTTTATCTCTCTCATAGGAACTACTTAACTGGATGTGCACCCCGCTGTCATTAAAAATACAATATATATTGGAATGTTAAAATAACAACAAAAATCAGTCACCAATTATCATGCTTGAATGGTTAGAAGGCACATAAAAATGGTTTGTGATCTAGAGACTACCTCAACTATAAAAATTAAACCAAAATGTTCGTAAGCTATCTTAAAACCCAAATCAGATAAAGATAATGCTTTAATCTATTATATTTCTATTATATTGCATTTGATTATTAAAAAAACACATATACACACACACAAAACTGATTCTGCCTGGCCAGTGTGGCTCACTAGTTGAGCATCAAACCATGAACCAGGTCAGGGTTCGAGTCCTGGTCAGGGCACATAGCTGGGTTTCAGGTTCCATCCACATTAGGGATTGTGCAGGAGGCAGCTGATCAATGATTCTCTCTCTCTCTCTCTCCCTCTCCTTTCCTCTCTGAAATCAATAAAAAAAAGAGAAAAAAGGTAAAAGATTTTAAAATAAACAACATAAAATAATTCCAAGAGAAAGGTACAGCTGTCAAAACAATGAAACTGTATCCAAAAGAAGTGTTAACACTGTCTAACATTATGTAACAGACGAAGCATAAACTTGACTTTGTATGCAATAAATTTCAATGTTATTCTGTATCTGTCAATGTGAAATATTTTTCTATGAAATAATAAATGTTTAATTTTTGTAATACATATTTTAAATAAAACTTTAACAGGTGACTACTATCTTTAATGACTAAATACTAGAGAGAAAATAGAAATATTACAGAAATCAAAGTTTATTAAGACAAATATACTTATTGGAAAAATCTAGGTATCATATGTTAGAAACGATTTTTAAGGCTGGCAACAGCCCATTTACTAAGAGTAATAACAAATATAATAAAACACCAATATAATAAAATCTAGTGGCTGTTTTTCTTTTATAGTGGTTGGATCTAATCTAACTCATTGAACACCTACCAGTTAGTCAATAATCAAAGCTTATACATAAAGGTCAGTAATTATTAGGTATAAGTATGAAGTATCCATCTGCATGTGTTATTTACATCTATGTTGACCCCGTACAACACACAACGCCCCGGTTTCCCCTACTCCAAGCACCCCGAAAGGCTGTCTGAGTGATGTGCACGGCAGACGTCTTCATGAGGAAGGCCAAAGAAATCTGAGAGCTCTGACATTGGCATGCAGTCCTCACTCAGCACCTTCAGAACTGCCAAGCTAGTTCACAGAACATCGCTACCAGCAAAAAGTGCTTCATAATACACCCCTAAAGATGAACTAATTCAAGATCCACCATGTCTACTGAGGACTCAGATCTGAACACTGTGGGTGGTGAGAACGTGAATTTAAGGGCAGAAGTCTAGTCTCCAACCTTGGTTCCGCCTCTTTACCAGTTGCATAATCCGAGATCAGTCTCTTGGCATTTGAAGTCTTTCCGACGGTATAAAACGGGCCCCTGGGAAAGCATGTAAATTATATAAAAGTGCTTCATATACTGTGCAGCGCAAGATGGGTACACATCATTAGGACTTAACATGTGTGCCCTGCTCCTTGTATAAGGAACTGGTTAGTTGTGGAAGCAAAACCGTAACCTACATATGGTTGTCAACCCTGATTCATATTAGAACTAGAGGCTGGTGTACAAATTCGTGCACAGGTGGGGTGCCTTGGCCTGGCCAGCAATTGGGGCTGATCAGTGCATCTTGTCCAGTCCCGATTGGGCTGGGTTGGGGCTGGGGATTGGGGCCCATTGGGGATGGTCAGCCACAGGGAAGGGACCATGGGAGGTTGGCTGTGAGAGCGCACTGACCACCAGGAGGCAGCTCCTGTGTTGAGCATCTACCCCCTGGTGGTCAGTGCACATCATAGCAACAAATCAACCGGTCTTTTGGTCATAACGTTCGCTTAGGCTTTTATACGAATATATAGCTATAAGTGCTATTTTTATTACACTCGAATCTTAGAAATGATTACACAAAATCTGAAAAAGAGTCAGAGATGGACTCAATCCCCTATGTAAACTAAATGTTTAAAATGTTGAAATATCATCCTAGCCAGTTTGGGCTCAGTGGATAGAGCGGTGGCCTGTGAACCAAAGGGTCCCGGGTTTAATTCTGGTCAAGGGCACATACCTTGGTTGCAAGCTCCTCCCCACCCGGGACCCTGGTCAGGGCCCATGCAGGATGCAATCAATCGATGTGTTTCTCTCACACTGATGTTTCTCTCTCTTCCACTCTCCCTAAAAAATCAATGAAAAAAAATCCTTGGGTGAGGATTAACAAAAAATAAAACAAAAATGTTGAAATATCAATGGAAGACTATACATTGTATGTTACCATTTATAAGAAATGTACAAAAACCTGGCAAATCTGAGAAGACAGAACGTAAAGGAGTGTTTGTCAGGGGCTGGAGTGGGGATGGGGAGTGGATGTAACTGGAAATCGGGGGTGTTCTTTGGGGCGATGGAAGGGTTCTCACACTGGATTATGTAATGCTTGCACAACTCTGCAAAGTTACTAGAGCTCACTGAATTGAGTGGGGCTAAAGTGAAAGCAAAAACCTGAGTATCTGAGGTCTCTGCCCTGAGACAGAGAGCAGAGAGACCAACCATGACGACAACATTTAACTTAACTAATTAGCTGTTTTGGACAAAACAGCAGTTGTTGGTATTTACATACGTTGGCAATAAGTTTCCTGTTAAGCACACAAGCTTATTAAGTGTTTCACCTCTAGGACTAGCGTTACAGTGCTGAGGCAGTGAAATACAGTGCTGGAAAGATTCAGGCAGTCTCTCCACACTCGTTCCTATGAACTCGGCAACTAGGGAAGAGATTAAGAAAGTCATTAAGCTGGATGAACCTGGATATTATAGCAAATCCCTAAGCAAAAAAAGATCAGAATAGAGAAGCATACCCACCCTAAAGAGAAAGATTATCAGAATAATTTGCCATCACAGTTCTGATATTTAACTCAACTCTGGGAAGCTTCTTTTCTTGTACCCTATTTTTCAATGGGGTTCCCTAGGCATGAAAAGATAGTACTGAGAGAATCAATGAAATACAAGAATCTGTGTGAAATTCCTAGTTCTAGGCAGACCTTTTTTTAAAAAATATATTTTTTTATTGATTTTTTTACAGAGAGGAAAGTCAGAAACATCGATGAGAGAGAAACATCCATCAGCTGCCTCCTGCACACTCCCCACTGGGGATGTGCCCACAACCAAGGTATATGCCCTTGACCGGAATCGAACCTGGGACCCTTGAGCCTGCTGGCCAGTGCTCCATCCACTGAGCCAAACCAGCTAGGGCTAGGCAGACTCTTACTGAGAAGAGAGTGGAAACAAGAATTTATCTTCGATATGAAACTCAACAAGCTGTCAAAATTAGATGCTCCATCCTCTAGGTCTGGGGCAAATGTGAATTCATGAATAACTGCTTTAAACAAACTTCAATCACAAGAAATTCCCTTAATGTAAACCTTACTTTCCCGGGCGGAATAACAAACGCTCTCTCAGGAGGGTAACCCAACCTTGACCGGTGTGTCTGTGGCGTGCGATGGAAATTCCTCCAGGAGTATCTTTCTCATCTGCTTCATCCGAGCACAGAGGTCCTGCTCTGCCTTCCCGAGCGCACCTGTCACCCGCATCTTGTGACTGCGAGAGGAGCATGGCTGGGAGCCACGGGGTTGCAGTTACTTAATAAGGAGAGGACCTCTGTTAATAAGGTCACCGTGAAGCAATTCCGCCACATCTGATTCACCATATTCATATAATTACGGCAAACGCACAGCATCCTTTTTTGGGTCCAGTTCTAAGTGCGTTTTATGGATGAATCCTCCCTTCGTTGACTTAAATGCTCTCAAAACACCAACCAAAAAAGGGAGGCGGTTTAGAAAGCATCAAACTTCCTCAGAAGTTGGACAGATCTACTGCTTATTCGCCGTAATCATCGTTTTTACAGACTCTGTTCTTCCTTCCTTGCCTTCTTTCCAACGTTTTCATTTTATCTTGCTTGCCAAAGAAATGATTGCCCATCAGGAGGAGAGGAGCTGTATCTCGGTCTGAACTGTGCGGGATCACACGCAGTAAGTGTTAGGTTATCTAGTAACCATAGTCATACATGTAACTAAAGACTCCTGCCTCCCTGGAGACTTGTAACAGGAGGAAAACATCTGGTGCATTGCGGCTCATTTACACCAGGGTCCGTTTCCCCAGTCTGGTCTCTAGTTTGGATTAAAAGACAGTCAAGATACAGTGAAGTTTGAGTTACCCTGCAAATGCATCTGGCCACAGGGATCTGATCTCTTGAGAGACTGGCATTAAGAACTGGCATTTAAGAGAGCCACCTCACTGCTAGCAGGGTTACTAATTACCACCCTTTCTCGCCAGCCAGGCCTTTGGCTAGAGCAGTGGTCGGCAAACTCCTTAGTCACCAGAGCCAACTATCAACAGGACGACGATTGAAATTTCTTTGGAGAGCCAAATTTTTTTTAACTTCAACTTCTAACGCCACTTCCTCAAAATAGACTCGCTCAGGTCGTGGTATTTGTGGAAGAGCCACACTCAAGGGGCCAAAGAGCTGCAGGTGGCTCGCGAGCCGCAGTTTGCCGACCCCCGGGTTAGACTGACCTCCGCCAGCAGGATCCAGTCCTTCAGCAGGAACAGGGTTGGAGAAGTGGGAGACAGGATCACGTGGTCTGCGGCTGGCAAGACATGGTGTGAGCCCTGGCCCCCAGCCTAAGGTTGCCAGAGCGGGTCAAGAAATGCACCGGTTCAGCCGAAACCGGTTTGGCTCAGTGGATAGAGCATCAGCCTTTGGACTGAAGGGTCCCAGGTTCGATTCCGATCAAGGGCATGTACTTGGTTGCAGGTACATCCCCAGTAGGGGGCATGCAAGAGGCAGCTGATTGATGTCTTTCTCTTATCAATGTTTCTAACTTTCTATCCCTCTCCCTTTCTCTCTGTAAAAAATCAATAGAATCTATTTAAAAAAAAAAAAAGAAAGAAATGCACCGGTTCAAAGGTAACTTTTGAAAAGAAACTCCACCTGCTCTCCCCACTAACTTGCTTTGAGGTGGAGGCTGTCTCAAAGCCTAGAGATTCCTTTGTCAAAGCGGCACTAGTGACAGATGTCTGGGGTTCTGACCTGCAGAGACACTCCTGTCTCAGAGCAGTAGGACCAAATGTACACGTAAGCGGCTAAATTTCGATATTTGCTACGTTTTTGAGGAATTGGTATTTGTCAAAAACTCAATTGTGGGAGGAAAATGCTCTATTTTTTAAAAATTAAATAGATTGCAGGCTCCATGATTAAGAAACTAAGGAGCGAGCCAGTGTGGGAAAAGAAAATTTCAGGACTAAGAAGGCCTTAAATGTTATATGTGACCACATAATTTATTGCTCAAACTGGGATACACTGGGAAAGAAAAGAACATTATTGATGATGATACTGGGACCGACCACAAGGATCAATAAGGACTGTCCCAGCATACTGGGACCTAATTACCGTAGCAGGGGAGGAGAAACTTTTATCTGCCAAGGCCATTTGAATATTTATAACTTCACTAGAGGCCCGATGCACGGAGATTCATGCAAGCATGGGCCTTCCTTCCCCTC
>PVJN01043009.1:0-17990 GCA_004026805.1 Lasiurus borealis | reverse complement strand
ATAATGGTGTTGTGAACACGAGTGAACAACCACTGGAGTCCAGACCAAATTAAAATATATTAGCCAGCCAGCCAGCCGGCAACTGCTCTGCCTTTCTCCACGCAGGGAGTCCAGAGAGCAGCAGCGACCCTTTGTGTAGGACCACTTTTAAACACATTTACCATATCCTGTTTTTGCAGAGCAAGCAACATAAGACAAAACAGTTTTTCCCAAACAACGTCAGGGTCATGACATTGACGACCATGTTATTCACAGAGTCATCCGGTTCTTCAGAAAGCTGACAGTGTTCTGTGAAAGGGGCCTTGAGACCGTATCTCAAGGCCTGGCCTGATGTCAGCACTGACAGCTCTATCTGGGGCATACTCCACAGCCTTTCTGGAATGGGGCATGCTCAAAAATTCCCACTCTCTAACAATGGCTCATAGAGCTCATTTACTTAGAATTACCAAGATATTACAGAGGATATCATAAAGGACACATGAACATAGGCCACACGGTCCTGAGCATCTGTGCTCATGGAACTGAGTTTTACTACCTCCCAGCACCTGGATACATTAATCCACCTGGAAGCTCTCCAAGCCCTGTCTTTTTGTGTGTTTGTTTATTTACTTACTAGAGGCCCTGTGCATGAATTTGTGCACAGGTGGGATCCCTTGGCCTGTCTGGTGATCAGGCTGATGGGGGCCACCCCCAATCGATGCCAATCAGGCCAGCCAGAGAGAGTTACAGGGTGTGTCCAGCCCTCACCCAGTCCTAACAGGCTGGACCCCAGCAGCAAGCTAACCTACCAGTTGGAGAGTCTGCCTCCTGGTGGTCAGTGTACATCATAGCGACCTATCGGTCAGACACTTAGCATATTACACTTTTATTATATAGGATTTTTATGGAGGCTTCATTATTTAGGCATGATTGGTCAAATTATCAACCACTGGTGGTTAAACTAAATGAGTTGGAAATAGATTATTTTCAGTCTTTTTTTATTTTCTAATATATGCATTTTAAGATAAATTTTTCCCATCACCTTGGATATATTGGAAACATTTAAAAATGTAATGCTCTCAGTTCAGTTTTAAGTACTTTTAATTTTATTTGTTATTTGCCTTGGGTTTTATACCTTTAAATTTTCTATTTTTTTTTTTTTAAATCCTCACCTTGGGATATTTTTCCATTGATTTTCAGAGAGTGGAAGAGGGAAGAAAAGACAGAGAGAAATATCATGTGAGAGAAATTGATAGGTTGCCTCCTACACAGGCTCCGACCAGAGGCTGCAACCATGGTACAGGCTCTTGTCTGGAATCAAACCTGAGACCCTTTGGTCTGCAGGCTGATGCTCTATTCACTGCGCAAACCAGCTAGGACTACACCTTTCAATTTTCCAAAAAAAGACCCACACAAAGAAAACCCACCACAACCCCCATGAACTTGTTAATGATTCTTCTTTCTCCCTTGACTAATTGGCTGGGTAGAGCACACCCAGGTAATCTCATTTTCCCCAGTATCCTACCAGGATATCCTATCTAATAAAAGAGTAATATGCAAAGTAACCATCACTCTGCTACACCCACCAGCCACACCTACCAGCCATGCCCACTAGCCAATCAGTAGCGTGTATGCAAATTAATCCCAACCAAGATGGCTACAGCATGGAGTGAACAGGAGAGAAACTTGGGTTTCTCGGCAATGGAGGAAGCCAAGCCTTCCACACACCCTGGCGGGCCCAGGCCTCCACTCAAAGCTACAAAGTTTCAATTATAGAAAATAAATAAATCCCAACAGAAATGGCAGCAGCCCCAGAGCTGGAGAGAGCAGGAGGCTAGGGTGATGGAGGAAGCCAAGCTTCTGCAGCCCTGGCTTGTCTTGGCCTCTGCTTAAGGCTACAAAGTTTCAATTATAGAAGATAAGTAAATCTCAACAGAAATGGCTGCCTCCATGGAGAGAGCAGGAGGCTTGACTCTGCTCCAGGCTACAAAGTTGCAATTGTAGAAGATAAATAAATCCCAGATACCAGGGCCTCCACTTGGGTCACCAGGGGGCATGGCTGGCTTTCAAACCACCATAGGCCGCTCACCCAGGCTGCCCCACACCCAATGGGACCCCTACCCTGATCCAGGACACTCTTCAGGGCCAACCAGCCAGCCCCCACCCTGCTCCAGGCCTCTATCCTATCTAATAAAAGAGTATTAATATGCAGATTGACCATCACTCCAACACACAAGATAGCTGCCCCCATGTGGTCAGAAATCTTGCCCCCATGAGGACACAAGATGGCCACCACAAGATGGCCAGCAGGGGAGTTGGGAGGGACCAGGCCTGCAAGGGAGGGCAGTTGGGGATGATGAAGCCTGCAGAGGAGGGCAGTTAGGGGTGACCAGGCTGGCAGAGGAGGATAGTTAGGGGCAAACAGGCTGGCAGGGGAGCAGTTAGGCATCAATCAAGCTGGCAGGGGAGTGGTTAGAGGTGGTCAGGCTGGCAGGCAGAAGCGATTAGAAGCAATCAGGAAGGCAGGTGAACAGTTGGGAGCTCAGCAGTCCTGGATTGTGAGAGGGCAGTTGGACATCCCTCAAGGGGTCCCAGATTGGAGAGGGTGCAGGTTGGTCTGAGGGACACCCCCAAACCGTGCACAAATTTCATGCACCAGGTCTTGAGTGTGTGTGTGTATATTGATGTATATATCAATATATTGACCATCACTCCAACATACAAGATGGCTGCCCCCATGTGGTCAAAAATCTTGCCCCCATGAGGACACAAGATGGCCACCACAAGATGGCCAACAGGGGAGGGCAGTTGGGAGGGGAGATGTATTATGTGTGTGTGTATTTGGTCACAATATCAGAACATACAATTTTTTAACCCATAATTAAAACACTAACTCCAAGCTGGTACTATGTTTTTCAGTTTAAAATAAAAAATTTTTAGTTAAAAAAAAGAGAAAATTTTTGTGATTGGGCAATTCTTTAAAAAGTACATTGGGGGTGGGGAGAAATGTCACCGGATGTTTTGGTATGTTTGGAGGGAAAGGCACTGAAATAAAATAAAAAATATGGCTAAATAATTTTACATGAAACAAGATCTCAAGTAGGAGACAGACTGCAAAGATATTGGAGATTGAACAGATAGAATTCAGCAATGAATCAAAAGCTAAAGGGATGAAGGAAAAAGAAATAAAAGATGATAACGTAGAATTTGAGTAAAGGTTGCTCAAGGGCTTTCAATATCTAAACTGATTTATTTATGTAAAGATAATTTCAAAAGCATAACCAACATACTTGTTTAATACAACTTTTATTTTTCATGCTAAAATTGTTACAAATTTTATTGTGCTATACACAAGTACAAGAATTAACAGTTACAAGTGAAGTAAAAATAACAGTATTGGGGGGCATTTCTCATTTTACTATCATATGCATGTTTTGTTACATGAACAGGAAAAACAGTTAACTGCTCGACTTGGGAATTTAATAAGTGTTATGATGGAGGCTAATGTATAATATAAAAAGTACTCTATACACAGTCTCATATTAATATTACTCTTTATTCTGTGATTAGAATCATGGGTTAGAATCTACCCAGTAATGCCATCATTTGAATATTTGACCAGGGAGGTCAAGTTAGCAAGCATTTCAAATTATTTTCCAAAATCTCATGTAATTTAGTTCTACAAAGAAATGTAAGACAAAACACACAAGATGTGGCTTGCTGTTCTCTCAGGCCTAAAACAAACCATTACATAACGAACTTATGCAAGTTTTGCAAGTTGCATATGCTCCATGTCGCGCAGTAATTTTAAGATGAATCACCCAACTACAGCTGATGCTGTATCTCCCAGAGTTCTAGTTTCTAAAATTCTGGGGGAAGTGAAACAATTTACACTGTAACAGTCTACATGGTAGTAATATTACCTCTTGGCCATTGGCTCAATACTAATCCCTTTTGTTTTTTTTTAGTATACAAAATATGCTGAAAGCATTTAAACACATTTCATTTAATGTAATTAAACAGAAGGCAACAATTTCCTTCTAGAAGAATTAGATTTAGCTATGAAAAACTTGACGTTTGTTATATTAATTTATGAAATATTTTTTGGATCAATACAGACCATAGTATATTTTTAAACTTACAGCCTGTGCTAAACACATGTAAAATGAATTACAAACATAACCAATCGTATTATTAGTTTTAAAAAAATTAAAATTACCATTTTCCCCCAGTAGTAACTTTATAAACATATTATCTGCTTTCTTCCAAATTAAGAATAATTTTAAAAATCCACTGTGAAATTTACATTCTGACTAAACACAAAAATACACAAATATTAGTTCTAATCAGAAATTTCAGCTGACAAATGAAAATGTTTATTTTGAAAATAAGAGGATCTGGGATAGAGAAGTGAAATTTTTGTTTCAAGAACATTGTAAATATATTGTTTTCATGTAAAAATACATTTTTTAAAGAAATAATGCTTAACAGTCTTTTAACCCTAGCTGCTGAAACACATTTTCCCTTAATAAAAGTTTAAGATAAACATCTCATTTTCAAATATTTTACAAGATAAATCAAATTAATTATTCCTATATGAATGTGAGCCACGTATTTGCTGCTTTCAAGATGTTATGACCCAATGTAACCACTTTTGGCTTGCAACTTAATAGCTTCAAAGTCGGTTTATACTACTCATCAAAGAAGGTTAATACGTATTTATAAATTTAAAATTTTCCATCTTTTAAGAGAAACAGAACCTAAGAAAAATATATTTTAAAAATCAATGATAAACATTTTTATTATACTGAAGACCTACAAGATAATAAAGTCCCCTAATATTATTTCTGAAAACCGTTGATCTTTGAACAGCGTAGGTTTGGACCGCAGAGGCCAATTTATATCCAACTGGAGGCCTGGTGCACGGAATTTGTGCACTTGGGGTGCGGTGCTCCCTCAGCCTGTGCCCTCTCACAGTCCGGGAGAGCTTGAGGAATGTCTAATGGCTGAGGCCTGGAGGGAGCGGGCCTAAACCGTCAGTTGGACACCCCTAGTGCTGGCTTCTGGCTGAGCGGTGCTGCTCCTGTGGGAGTGCACTGACCACCAGGAGGCAGCTCCTACGTTGAGCATCTGCCCCCTGATGATCAGTGCACGTCACAGCGACTGATCATTCTGCCATTTAGTCTATTTGCATATTAGCCTTTTTTTATATAGGATTGAACAGTGTAATTTAAACCCGTATTCTCAAAGGGTCAACTCTGTGGTTAAAAAATCCATATATGGCCCTAGCTAGTTTGGCTCAGTGAATAGAGCATCAGCCTACAGACTGAAGGACCCTGGGTTCAATCCCAGTCAAGGGTACATGCCTGGGTTGAGAGCTTGATCGCCAGTTGGGGACTTGCAGGAGGCAGTCGATCAATTACCTCATCATTGATGTTTCTATCTCTTTCTCCTTCTCTCTGCCTCACAAAAATCAATAACGAAATATTTAAAAGGAAGAAAATCTGCATATGCAGATGACTATACTTACTAGCATATGCCAATTATCAACTGTGTGGTAGGTCTCCATCCCTAACTTTCCCTTCATTGTTCAAGGATCAACTGTACTATCAAACACCTCAAAGTTTTATATGTTAAGTGCAACAACCAATATATTTTTGCAATCACTTTCAAAGACTGGAAAGAAAATATGCTAACTGTAAGAGCAATAATGCTTGAGTTCCAGACTTGTAAATCTTGAATATGCCACTTAAAAGTCTTAACTATATTTCTTAACTTCCTTAAAACTCAATTTTCTCAGATTTAAAATGGGAGGTTACAACAGTATCCATCTTAGAGGGCTCTTCTGAGGAGTAACATAATGCACACAAAAGATTAATACAGTATGTGACACAGTAAGTAACAATAAATAATAGCTATACTTAGCAGTGACTTAAGGGTAAAGTACCTAACAAAGTATATTCTTAAATAAGATATAATCATTATTTAAAGAATTAAGAACTCTAATAAAAAAACAAAACAAAAACAAAAATAGCATAGGAGACAGTTGGGGACATGCCCTCCAATGCAATATCGAGAATTATATTGCAAGAATAAGACTAAGAACCACAAAGGACTCATTAGACTAACATTTGAAGTCTCCTAGGTTACTTTTATGGTGTTTTGGCAGTCATTTTCTATACATTCTAACACTGCACTGTGCCATTTCCAAACTACAATTCAGAAGAACTGAAGTGAATTTTATTTTATTTTTTGAATTTTCTTCTGTCATGAATCTTTAGAAAAAATAACTCATTGTCCTAAACATAAAAGGCTTAGAAAAACTGTATACAAATAAAAAGTCATTTACATGTTATGTACTATAGAGTAACCATTTTAGCAATTTCAAGTGATTTGTCTGGTTCCTAATGTTTTCATCCTGTTCATATTTTAAACCTCAAAAAACCTCTATTATTTATAAACAGTCTACTCTGATGACATGTCATATCTTTACTGGCATGATCAAGTACTAAATTTTACAAAAACATTAAGCTATAGATTATGGTCCAAAATATTTTATGTTAATTTCCCATTTAAAATATTTCCGGTACTTAGTTACACAAACCATAGTACATCAATATTATTTTGTGTGTGACTATTAAGCATGTAAACAGTTCTTCTAATTTTTTTTTATCATTCTAACCTGAGTCAATGACATTTCCAATGGATATTTTAAATTACAGAACACAGATATGAGAGACAGAAAAACTAGGTCTGGCCCAGTCAAAGTATTTACTAAATATGTGGAGTTTAGCATGTCCCTCAACTTCTCCATGCCTCTCCTTCCTGTTCCAAAAGAGAAGGATCCTGCCCTCTTTTGTACAACTCATAGGGCTATGGTAAATCACATAAGAAAATCATTCGAAAGTGCTCTGAAAAGGGCACAGTACTATATACATGTGATAACACATGGGCTTGTTATAGTATTATACCTTGTTAGAATGGCCAGGCTATTAAAGGTATAATTTAAGAGAAAGTTATCCTTGGAATTATCAGAAAGAAATATGTAATATCTTTACCATGTCCTTTGGATAAGGTTTGAGAGCAGTTTTTTTTTTAAATGCACTGAAACCTATCCTATTAACTACATCAGACAATGACCTAAGAAAAGATAAGCCTCACTTATTCACTCATTTTTTCTTTTTAAATGGCTGTAATTGGACCTTACCAGATGTGTTTCTGCAGTGTTATTAATTTACAGCCTGCTGTTTTAGACTTATTCTGGTAGTTACTTAACCCACTCTGAAAGTAGTCATAGGTGATCTTTTATTTCTCTACTACCTTTTTTAAATACTTATTTTAAATTCCAACTTTTTTTTCAGACTTAAACTCAGAGAAAGTAGGTATAATAAGTTTTTGACTAAAAAGCAAATGTTCCTTCACTTTCCCACCTCTTCATTAGATACTATGAATCCCCAAAAAATTTAGAACCACAAATCAACAAAAAAAAATCCATTTAATTTACACCATATAATTTTCCAAGGTTAAAAGATACAAAGCAAGAAAATAAATTAGGATTGATTTTTGTAGAAGACATATCTGAAGGATGATTCTGAAGAAATGAATGTCATTTTGAAGGAAACAGGACATGAGGACAAGATGAGAACAAAAACAGAAAATAAGATTTTGTAAAACATTGTTTGATTTTATACAGTCACTGAAATATTAGTATCTCTAGGTCACTAGCTACATGGGAAACTAGATGGGTCATGCATGTGGAATCAGATTTGGAAGATCTGATATAGATGATTGCATTGTTGAAGTCACAGGAGTAGAAATTATGAGGTGAGAGAGGGTCTATATAATACTCATTAAAAGATGTCAGAGGAGAATGTGGGAAAATGAAATGACAATGATTTGAAAAATACAAATAGAATCAGTACAGTAGAGAAGTGTGGGATGTCAAGCATGGGAGTAGTCAAAAACTAAGGAAAAAAACTTAAAGATTGGGTTTGACCAGAAGTCCATAATAAATATGAGGAGCTGATTTTAGTTTAGCAGTAACACTGGATTAAGTTAGCAATAAATTAAGGGAAGACAAATACTTAGAAAGGAGGGCTTCATAATAATTATTAAGTAAATAATAATTCAATTAATTATAAATAATTTAATGCAACATGTTTCAGAATTAAGTCAGACTGATTAATAATAATGTTTCAGACTTAAGTCAGACACTTCGGGGGAGATGGCCAGGGGAGCCTTATTCTTGTTATGAGGCAACAGAAGATATTAATCAAGTGGCGTCCATCCCCCCCACCCCCTTTTTTGAATAGCATAGTCAGCCCCTACACTCAGTGGTATGTATTTAAAAGGTACGAAGAGACCTTAGTAAGTAAAAAGGCAAAAAGTCCAGTTGGTAAGTGGTATTGAAAGTATAAAACAACAAAGTAAATAAGTCAATAATTTACACTTGAAAACAATTTTAAATAAAATTCAAACCAAAAGTAGAAAACCTTAAAAATGTAACTGCTAGAGGCATGATATCCATGTGAGGTGCAAAGTGATTAAATATTTAAAAGCATAATATAGATTTTATTTTGATATAGCCACTTTCATTCATTGACAGTTATTTCTTGGATAATTTCAACCAAAGGAATTTCTACCTCAAAGCATTCATAAAATTGATAATTTGGGGTCCTAGTAGTTATGAAAAGTGTCTTCACAATTTTCAGTATGAAAAGCAATATTAAAAAAGAAATGGAGCATCAAAATATTTTATTTAAAATTTACTTTATGCCTGATCTAATATGTAAATGGAAATATATTAACATTCTATAGGTTTCTGAATTTCATTTCCTATTTTATTTTTATGGATATCTTACTTTCTTTTGAATCTGTATCACTCGACATTAAAGCTGTATAAAAGCCATGCAGTTTATTTACAATATTATACATTAATTATGTTTGAAGATTATACCAAAATTTCACAAAACTGTAACTAAAATAAAAAGACAAGTGAAACATTTAGAGACTTTAAAAATTTTAGGTATAGAATTTTGCAGATTATTTTGGTTTATTTATAAGTGTTATTCAAGCACTGGCTTGAAATAAGATGGACAAAAAATGCAAATGAGTAGAATTTCAACAAATGAAAAATTAAAAATGTTTAGTGAAAAGATAAAAGACTATACCATATAGATGAAATACTTCCTTGTAGCAATGGGAATTATAAAAAAGGAAAAAAGGTTAGTCCTTAAAAGTCTTTCATAATGAATAAGCTATCAGTAATAAGTCTATAAAAACTTTCAGAAATAAGGTTTTTTGAATTATATTCATTACCAAACTTATGTTTTCAGTAGTGATTGGAACTGTGAAACTTAAATATTTATTTTCCTGCAGGGAAGTCTCAATTTCCACCTTTGGGGAGTGGAGGTTAAGGGGTAGGGGGAGAAGAAAATCAATCAGTAACCTCAGATTTAAGTAAAGATCCTGGTACCAATATCATATACTTGGGAATAGAGAGCTGCAGAGACTTGCAAGTCCACATATTTTTAGCTGTATAGAGTACTGTAAATATAGAGTAGTATAAAATTTAGGTTATTCAATGTAAGATCCCCTATCAGAAAGTAAGTCCCTCATCCTTCAGAGTTTAAAAAATATCAATAGGGCCCTATTTGGCTCAGTAGACTGAGTGTCAGCCAAGGGCACATACCTCAGTTGTAGGCTCAATCCCAGACCCCATGTCTCTCTAAACATTAATGTTTCTCTGTGTCTCTCCCCCTCTAACTTTCTCTAAAAATCAATAGAAAAATATCCTCAGGTGAGGATTAAACAAACAAAAACAAAACAAAACAAAATCAATACTGTTTCTTCTTCTCTAGCTGCATCTTGTCCAGCTTTCACTGTTGTGGCTGAAGGACATTCAGGTACTCAGACTGCCCCAGCTGGTAAGTCGTGTTCCTTCCACAGTCCACGTACTGGTACCTCTCTTGGGATATCTGTTCAGAGTGTCCAAAGTATGTTGTTGTCACAGTGACTCTAAAAATAAAACAAATGTGGGGAAACATTGAATAGTTACATATATAGAAGTTTTCTCAATTTAGAATACGTACTTTTATACATTAAAATTCTCTTCAGAGATTATTTGATTGTTGATAGCTTCATATTCTGAACCTGGGTCTCTTAGGAAATATTTTCCCAACAGACCACAGGAATGCTGGCTGAGCAAGCCCTATCCAAATAATTTTCTTCAAAACACCTATCTTTAGTTAAAATATAGCCTAAGTTCATCATACTATTAAACACCATACATAGAAAAAGGATTCATCAAATGTTAGGCTCATGGCCCAAATTCTAAATCTGTAACTTATAATCGACAATGTTTTAACAGCTTAGGGAAACACCCAATATACAAACCAGTAACGTTATTTCTCCTCACTAAGGCTAATGATCATTCACCAAGGGAGGAAGGAATTGGGTGCTAAGTTCAGCCCTCCCCTCTGACCCAGGCCCTGACATTTTCCTGAGGCCTTGGAAGGTCCAGGTTCACTATTCAGCAGCATGTGATCCTGCACTAATACTTCTTGAGCTCCCACCTCCTCATCTGTAACATGGGATAATAGTTATTTGACATCAGAGCACTCTTGTAAGACATAAAACCCAATTGAGATGGCAATGTAAAAATGCTGTGTATGCTCCAAGGCAGTGATTTTCAACCTTTTCAGCTCATGGCACACATAACCTAATTACTAAAATTCTGCAGCACACCAAAAACTTATTTGCTGATCAAAAAAAAAAAAAAAAGAGTATAATTTTGATTTACAAAAAATAAAATAATAGTGATTACCTACACTTTTTGCTTCAAAGTATGTCAGATGCAACCTTATTATGAAACATGACCAATAAGATGCAACTCTATTATATGACCTATATACTTATGGTTTGTGACAGGCCATTTACACTAGAAAGCTAAATTGTGTTGGCTATTGTAATTTTTTTTTTTTTTTGTATTTGACAATCTAAGGGAAAAGAGGTCAGTGTCCCTGACTAGTCAGGTATTGCATGCTTTCAAAATTCTCAGAGCACACCAGTTGAAAATTGCTGCTCTAAGCCAATGTTATGAATCCGAAATTTAAACAGAGAAATGTCTCTTTAAAAAAATTCATACTCACTGCATCATGAGAACTATGTTATGCACTTTGATGGATGGCAGTGTACAGAAGTCACTGTTAAAAGAGAAAACAATGTGAACACATGATACCTATGATATAAATGTAAAAGTTTAATTACAATTCTTCCTATGTTAAAGCTAAGTGATACTATTAAGATATAATAAGTAAGCAGTATTGGTTGATCATTTCCTTTATCTCACATAATGATTAATATTTTCATTAACAGATGACCTTTAAGTGGATGGACAACGTTTAACCAACTGAATCACATGGGCCAGGGCAATTTACTTTTATTTTCCACAAAATTAATTTATTTTTTTATTGATTAAGGCGGTGGTTCTCAACCTTTCTAATGCTGTGACCCTTTAATACAGTTCCTTATGTTGTGGTGACCCCAACCATAAAATCATTTTCGTTGCTACTTCATAACTGTAATTTTGCTACTGTTAATGAATCATAACGTAAATATCTGTGTTTTCCCATGGTTTTAGGCGGCCCTGCTAGTGGTTGCATCTTTCAGGTCAGCATGCAGTGTCTTGCTTGTTCATATATTACTGCCTCTGAAATGCTGTCACTGGCTAATGGCTATTTATCCAAATCAACAGCAGTTTTTCTACCTCTTCAATTGCCTGTAATCATTTTTTCTTTCATACCGTCAGCAACACTAGCACTCTTTCCCCTCCCCCAATTTTTTAAAGAACTTCTTTACCTTCTTGTCCTAAGATATAAATATCACTATATATTTTATTATTTTTTAATATTTTTCATTTAAATTCTTTATTGTTGAAAGTATTATATCTGTCTCCTTTTCCCCCCATTGACCTTTCCTGCCTGCTCTGACCTTTTCCCTTTATTGATTTTTAGAGAGATAGGAAAGGAGAGAGATGAAAACATCATTGATTTTCTTGTCCCTACTGGAGATCAAGCCCACCTCCCAGGCAGGTGCACTTGAATGGAATGGAATCAGGTCAAGTTCTATCCACAGAGCTAAATCAGCTAGGGCCATTAGCACTCTTGAGGACCTCTTTATGTTTTAAAATTGTGCTATTTAGCTATTTATGTTTTAAATGGCTGACTTAGCCTGAACAAAAACATTCTCTCCCAGTTGCCTGAAGAGACTTTGTCATGCTGAGCTATCAGCATGAACACTGAAAATCAAAGTTTGGTTTACTTTAACAACCCAGACTTTTTTTTTTCTGTTTACTGGGTTGAGAACAGAATTGTTTGAGATGAGAGACATTTTGAGAAATGAGGCTTGACCGTATTAGCATTACTAATCATCTTAAAATAAAACATCAACGAATAAAAAAATATATGAGAATATAATTTTAAAATAGTAAACTTAAAGTAATACTGTATATATATGATCTTAATTCTGTAAAAGAAATCAGGTGTTGCACATAAATGTCATGTACATTGAAAGGGAGAAGAGGAAAACAGAGATGAGTAGAAGCCAGAAGGAATATTCCAAAATATGGTCTTGTGACTGCTACGATTATACAACATAAAATACATACATATTTAATTCATACTTTATAATTTAATGAGAGAAAATAAAAATTAAAACTTACTACATATAACTCATTTCCTCTGCTATGATAGTAGGTACTGTGTAATCAATCTGAAAGGGAAAAAATAAAAACAGAGAATTGGATCAATAATCAAACATTTCAGATATATTTCATAACTTCAAAGAGTTCAGAAACCTGTTCTCCCTTTATGAGTCTGATGCTAAGACTTATTCTTATGCTAGAGGCCCAACACACGAAATTTGTGCATGGGTACAGTCCCGAGGCCTCGCCTGCTATCAGGACCATCTTCCCTAGCTGCCCGCAGCTGTCCCCACCACTCACCCCCAGTTCCCCGTTCAACAGCGGGCGATTGGTGCCTGATGGCTGGGGGAAAGAACCAAGAGGTCGGCTGTTCCCGCCCACTCATAGGTCCTGCCCGTGCTGAGGGTGGCCATATGGCAATGGGAGCCTGCTGGCTGGAGAAAGGGACCAAGAGGTGGTCAGTGTGCCTCACAGTGACTGGTCCAGCAGTCATTCTGCCCTTAGGGTCAATTTGCATATTGCCCCTTTATTATATAGGATATTCACTAGAGGCCCGATGCACGAAATCAGTGCAAGGGGCTCAGCCTTCGCAGCCCGGTGGCTTGCCTCGGCCCTAGCAGCCTTGGCTTCATCCAGGTCAGCGAGAAGGACATTCGGAAGGTTGTCTGGCTGTCTGGTCTCATTAGTATATTGTGCTTTTATTATTATAGATGGGGCACATTTCAAGGTCAAGTTTTTGAGGAAACCTCCACCTCCCTCAAGGTAGTATGATAAGGTTGACTCATTTAACTTCTTCAATGTATTTCATGACTGAAGCTTCTTACCTGTCTCATATCCAATGGACCAATGTTTGTTATGTTGTTTAAGCGTGACTTTCCAATAACTGTTTTTGAAAACTGAACTTGTGCAGTGATGTTTTCAACTTCAACAGCATAATAGTTATTGTTTGTTATATTTAGCGTGTTCTGCAAAAGAAAGGAGGCAGAAAATGTGTAAGTTATCTGAAAATAAGCAAAAAGAAGATGTATTCAAACTAATAAAAATGACTTCAGTTGTGGCCATGCTTCATTATTAGAATAAAAGTTTTAACAAAAATGTCAAAGAATATCAAATGAACCAAGTCTTTGGTTTTATGTATGAGTACAATGTATTGAATATGCTACAACAGTGTTAAAAAAAAAAAGGCCCAGAAATGGTACAGGCCGAAATTCAATAAAATAATTTTTAAATTTCATCCAAGTGTTTACTAAATGTTAATAAAGTTATTTCTTATTCTAATAAATACAAATATGGCCATATAGCAGCACTTTAAATAAACTTGGTTTAAAAGAAATTGGTATTTTAGATTATACACAAATAGAAATTTCTACCAGGTCACCATGGAGAAAAAATGGAAAAGATTTAAGTCTGTTTGGTTGGAAAAAGATAAAGGTGCATCACTTCTATAATTAGGAAACATTAGGTCCAACTCTTTTTATTCTAATTCACAACTGTCTCAAATTCAGAAACAAATGTTGAAAAGTAAACAGATTATACATAGATTAGAGGCCCGGTACACAAAATTCATGGAGGGAGGGTGGGGCCTCAGCGTGGCCTGCACCCTCTCCAATCTGGGACCCCTGGGGGGATGTCCAACTGCCTTTTGCAATCTGGGACCACTGGCTCCTAACCGCTCGCCTGCCTGCCTGCCTGCCCCATCACCTCTAACTGCTCCCCTACCAGCCTGATCACCCATAACTGCTCCCTTGCTGGCCTGATCGCCCCTAAACACTCTGCCTTGCTCTGCACCTAGGACCCAGGATTCCCTCCTCCGGCCGGTCACAGACACCCAGGACTTGGGCTTCTCTCCCTCTGCCTGGCTGGAGGCACCCAGGACCCAGGCCAGTTTCGCCTGGGCTGGCCACAGCTGCAGGGGACCATGGGCAGGCGGCTTTGCTTGGGCTGCACCTGCAGGCACCTGAGACCGTCCCTTTCCCAGGCCGCAGCCAGTGCCTACTGGCGCCTGCGATTGTGGGGTGGGTGGCTTGTCCTCTGCCGGGCTGCAGGCACAGGCACAGCCGCTGGCCCACAGGACCGTAGGGCGGGTGGCTCGTCTCTCTCCCAGACCACAGTCTGGCCGGTCCCCATTCCTCTCTTGCTAGTTCATTTGTGCCTGGCTAGTCCCCATCCCTCTCTCCTGTGTTGAGTGTCTGAGCCTTTAAGGTGTGACGGTGTGAGGGCGTGATAATCATTTGCATATTAGTTCTCTATTATACAGGATTTTTTTTTGTAGCAATTGATTAATTCATTTACCCTCCTAAAGATATCTTCAAATGCTAAATGATTCTGCACACACAACTGACCGTATTTATTATTCACCACTTTCAGGAGAACCAGAAATGACAGAGAAGGTTAATACTATAGACACACAGAAAGCAAGCTGACCAGCATTACATCTAATCTTCTCTCAACAAGGCAAAGGTGCTGCTTAACATCATAAAGAAACTATTTTTAATAAAAATTTTTACTTACTGTGATATTTAAATATATTGTACGCTTGTCATCATCATAACTGACGTATGCTGATTTGACACCAATGTATTTCACGTCGATAGAGCGAGGGAAAAGGAAAAACACAGCCAATCCAGAAATCAGCAGACAGACAGACACAGAAGCCATCACATACAGTTTTCTGAAAAAGAAAATGGAGTAAATATATATGCACCAAAAATTATACCATGAAACATATAGAGAAGATATTTTCAACCTGAATTTCCCCGCTATTATGCTAGTTGTATAAGATGTATTTTATCAACTTTTTACATTATAAAAGTATTTTATTTAGTAGGCTTGGGTCTGAGTCTACTAAGTACTGAAATGTTCTCCTTAAAAAATGTATTTTATCGGAGACTAGGATTTCAATCTTATTATAGATATAACATCACTGCAGTAACTCCCAAACTGGGCTGCACATTAAAAATCAAGACAGGGAGCATTAAAAATATATAGATTTTAAGACTTCCTCTTGATTTCCCTAAAGCAGAATTTTCACATGTGAATTCTGCCACTGTGATTCCCTAAAGTGACTACTCATTAATATTCACCTCTGAAGCTCTTAAAACAATGCGATATCATCACGGCTTAACAATTTCACCTCGAGTTTTTAGTCATTCTCTGTTGTTATAAAAGGTATTAAAAAGTGGCCAGTATAAATATCCAATTCTATAGTTTTGAGATGATTTCTCTAGTGGCTGAACTTGTTCTCCCTTTACAAACTGGATCCTCCCCCCAGCAGGTTCTTCTCAGGATATGCCTGTCTTTTTTATAAGAGTTTTTACCCAGTTTCCCTCAGTCTTTGAGGGCTTAGGATTGCCCAGTTCACTCTGATCTTTTCACGGTCCCTTACTGGATCTCCGTAGCCTTTTTCGCACTCTCTGTGCTGGAGCATGAGGAGCACTCCCATTTTAACAGGTTATTCTCAGAGGTATTTGTTGAAAGCCCTCTGAGTGGGATCCATTTCTTAGAGATAAGGTATTTTGGGTATCAGAGGCATTGGGACTCTTAGGAACTCTGTTTGCTTCCATTCACAATTCCCACACAGCTGCTCAACATGTTAAGTCCTTGCTGTCATCAAGGTTTGAATACCCATTTTTATCCTGTGACTAGGGGGAACACCCATTTTTAAAAAGTAAATATGTTTTCTCGATGTGTCTTCCCTACTATTAATTTGTCTGTTTTCATAAATGGATTTGAGAAAATTCAGATACTATGCTGCTTTCAAGACCTTACCCCAACTAGGAATCTTTTTTTTTTTTATGATACAAGAGCATATAAGAGCATTACTTCACAATCTGATAGCATTTTCCCCTTTTAATAGTGTTAACTAGAGTAATTATTATATACTAGAGGCCCGGTGCACGAAACTCATGCACTGGTGGTGGTGGGGGATAGAGATGTGGGTTCCTCAGCTCAGCCTGCACCCTCTCCAATCCATGATTCTTCTTGCAATCCAGGACCACTGGCACCTAACCGCTTGCCTGCCTATAGGCCTGATCACCCCTTACACCTCCTACCTGCTGGCCTGATCGCCCCTAACTGCCCTCCCCTGCCAGCTTGATCAGCTTCCTAACTGCTACCTACTGCTGGCCTGATTGCCCTTAACTGCCTTTGCCTCGGCTCCTGCCACCATGGCTTTGTCTGGAAGGAAGGCAGGTCTACCGGAAGATGTCCGGTCGACCTGGTCTAATTAGCATATTACCCTTTTATTAATACAGATGATTTGAAAAGCAAAAAACAAAACAAAACAAAACCACGCAGCAAAACAATCTGCTACTATTTTATGAGTATAATCACTTACGTTCTTCTTGGCCTTAATCTCTGATCACTATATGGAATCAATGCCACCAGCTGGTTTTCTTGCCCTAAGAGTTAAAGAAGTTTAAAAAATTTATTAATATGGTTAATTAAAAATGTAGTGACTGCTCAAAAGTCTGGTTTGGAGAGACCAAAATACCATGTGGTTCTCATCACATTCCTTTAGTAAACTGCTCTCAAAATCTTCAGAAATTATCCAACTTGGATCTTTGTATTAACCATTAAAGCACCAAAGTTAAATTCTCTTTTAAAGCTTTCCATAATGCTTCAATTATTCCTTCCAGTCCCCTCTAACTCTCCCCTCATTTACACTACTCCCAACACACCCAATATAAATGTATAAATTATGAATATAGGTCTCTTTGTATTCATTTAGCTAAACTACAATTTTGGTTAATACCAACCCTTAGCTACTGTGCCTATATTCACAGTTAAATATGAGAGAGAAAAACATCCAATTATACTCACTGGTCTGATCACTAATCTCAAGTAGTCCTTAATGATGCCAACAATTATACTAATTTCCTTAGTTCACACTCTCAACCTGACATACCAAGACCACCATTTCATAACTTCAACTTTTTTTTGAAACATTCAATATCTTCTTCCCCATACTCACTCTGAGATCAGGATGTAAGAGAACGTTTGCAAGCTCCCACCACCACATGCACCTAAACTACTGCTGTGTCCACACATTCTACCTTCTCTCCTGTTACTCAGAGTAGCCCTCTGCACTAGGTCTAATTCTTCTTCCAGCTCCTGCATTATCAATGCTTTCTCTGTGGATCATTCTCTCCAAATATTATTCACTCCATCTTATAAAAATCCCTCTCCTGACCTCACAGTCCCCTCCAGCTATACTACTTCACTCCTTTTTTACACAGTAAAACTCAATGCAAAAACTATCTTCCCACTGTATAACCGCTCCTCCATGTAGCTGATTCCACTCTACACA